>APFE031602182.1:92078-110731 GCA_000404065.3 Pinus taeda | reverse complement strand
TCAGGGAATGAAAGGCAATTAAGTAGCTTTCATCACGCTAACAGAGGGAAGGTGAGTGAACATTATATAGGAGCAATCAAGATTTCCTGAACGATATTCATATATGAAGGAAACTAGTGTAAATATGAGCCAAGAGGTATTCATATTCATAGGCTAATTTAGAAGAGAACATAGAAAAATAACAGGAATTGAGCACAGAGTGTTGTTAAGCGAATTCTGAGCTAGTCTTCTTTTCTGTTATTTAGATCGTGACACAAAGGCGATATAAACACATTAAAACTGAAAACAGAGGCAAGAAAGACTTATTGAGCCATGAAGAAAGCACGGGAATCCTGTAATTAGCTCTTCAGCCATCAAATCCACAACAGACAGTTCATAATCCAAATGTTCCAGCCATCTTTGATCGTAGAAACTCTCAGGTTTACAGCACAAGTCTCGAATGACTCAGTCAAATAACCACCCTTTGAACAACGAACAACGTTGTTTAAATAGGCAAAATATCTATAACAAACAGATCTCAGATAGATCTGATGGAGTCACTGCTTCTAACCTAATTTGTACTGAAATAAATGCATAAAATATCTATTTGAGCTGCGCTGGAGGCAGCAGCATCAAAATTGAGTTTAAGTATGGGTCATTTATTGTGATGCGCTGGCTATTTGGCCATAATTGCGCCTTGAATACTAAAACGATGCCCATATGTGTCTCTGTACACTGCTTCTACAAAAGATGGGCTTTGAATCCTTTTATCAGCACCGTTTGGGCGTTTCCACTGCCTCAAGTGGCTTTAATACCTTTAATAATGACTTGGTGATCTTTGATGGCTCTGAGCCGCTTTATTTGACTTTGATGAAGGTCTTTGAACTGTTCAATCACCTTTTTTGCTTGCCCAGAGATAGATGGGGAAATTAATGAATTTAGAATATTTCTTTACCAGATCTTTCAATTTAGTCTCATCTAAATATTCGTTGGCTTCATCTTTAAGGTGCAATCTGATCTCTGTGCCACGTCCAAGTGGTTCATTCTCTGTATCTTCAGATACCACAAAAGCTCCATCAGCTTTCGATTCCCATATGTACTGTTTGTCATCTTTGTTCTTGCTAATAACTTCCACATGGTCAGCAATTAGGTAGACTGAATAAAATCCTACTCCAAACTGGCCAATAAGGTTCAAATCTCCACCTTTTTTCATTTGTTCCAGAAAAGCTGAAGTTCCAGATTTGGCAATTGTCCCCAGATTTTTATGAGATCCTCCTTAGTCATTCCTATCCCACGATCTCAGATTGACAGTATCTTGTTTTCTTTATCCAATTTGATCTTGATGTCGAGCTTGGTGTTGTCACCTTCTCCCAGCACATTCTTGTCTGTGAGAGCCATCAATCTGATTTTATCCAAAGCATCAGACGCATTTGAGATGAGTTCTCGCAAGAAGATATCCTTGTTGCTGTAGAGAGAGTTGATGAGGATGTCCATCAGCCTCGAAACCTCTGCGTGGAACTCGAATTTCTGGGCACTGGCCCGCAATGTCTTCCGGGAAATAGACTCTGACTCCCTCTGCGCAACATTTGCGTCCGTAGAGAGTGCATCCGGAATGGCTCCACCGATGCCTTCCTCCATCTTCGGAGGACTGGCATTCTCATCGGCAGGGCTCGCTTCCTCCGCGTTGGCTCTAAGATGGGGACTCTGATGCGGGATAAATGTGAGAATGATGAGCAGAAACAGAGCAGTTGGCACCAAAAACGACATAACGAAAATCATAGGATTTCCACTTTATATGACCAGTTTCTGATTGTCTAGGCAAAAATGATCCTACATAATTATCAACACGCCAAAAAATGCATGCATCTTGCTCTCAAAGTTCAATTGGGGATAACTGAAGAAAACACAATCCTTAAGAGCTAATCTGGACTGCCTCAACTATGAGCTTGACACCATGAAGGACTGGATCATTGCTGATCATATCTGATGGTTTGGCAAGGTAGCCATAAATTGTCCGCTTTCCATCATCTTCTACAAGGCCCTTTCTGTTCAATTGTTCCATATCTTGGTCTCACTCTATCCCAGTCCTCTCTTTCTCTATCTCTGTCTCTATCTCTGATCCTGTCCCTAAAGTGATTTTCTCGAGCAAATGTGGCCCTTGATGACTTACTCTTTACTTCATTCACTCTTACAGTCCTCCCACCAATTGCCTTTCCATCCATGTCATTGATTGCATTAACTACAGCTCTGGGATTAGTAAAAGTGACAAATCCATAGCATTTACCCCCAAACTCTCGGTCATTCACAATCATCAGGCTCTCCGCATAGAATTTATCACAATCCAGACAGTAATGATCATAAACAATAAAGCTTGAAAATTAGGTCTGCTGCCCAAGTTTTCCTGAAAGGTTGGCACCTTGATAATTTCTTATAATGCAGTATATGATGCCTCTGATATTAGGTCTGGCACCAGGGACCACCAGTGGACCTGACCAGTATCTGATTAGGTCCAACAATAACACCGCTACACTCTTCAAGCCGAGAATAGAGTCCTAATAATGCACAATTACAACAGTAATGAAGTATACATATATCGATGAAAGCCCAGAAGTACCACGTTTCAAATAAAGATAAGCCATATGTTGCCGGACTAAAAGCGATATTAGAGCAAAAAAAACTCCCGTTGATAAGCAATAATCGTTTTGACAAGAGATGTGTATTGATGTCAAATTCACATGTGTAGAAGCCCAACTATCTCGGATAAGGATGCATGATGAGGCAAATCTGGAATATGAATATCTGGATAGAGCCTTTACTGCAATGATGGTGCCATAAATCTCAAAGGCCCTTTGAATGGAATCTTCAGTAGAATCATATGGAAGGCCACCAACATATACTGAATTTTCATCATCAACTGTCATCTTTCTAATATTTTGGATGCTTGATAACCGTTTTTTCACTTCAAACTTGAAACATTGAAGAACTTAAAGAAGACCAAACACTGGACATCCTCGAATTTTCAGCATCAAAGGCGCAAGAATGCCTTCGTATGAAATAGGAAGTAAAGGAATTGAACTTGTGATACTTTTCTTGAAAAGGAAGTGATAAAGTTCCCGAAATGTTAATAGGCCATTTGTATTTGTTGATCCTGCTGAAATTAGTCACAACATCTAAAACGAGCCAACAATATGGTGATAGACCCCTTTCTCAAGGTTGTCCTCCAATTGATATCAAGGTTCTGCAACCCAAGCTTTCATGCAGACAATCACAGTATCTTTCTTTTCAAATAATGCCATCTCCTCTGCATATGCTATTGTGCTATCATGATAATGGTTTGAATTTTCACTAGTAATGGAACAATAGCGACGATGCAGATGTTGATCCACCAAGTACTTTGCTTGCAGAGGCATTTATGTGAATACACCTCAAGAAATTGTCAAACATAGAATGTGTTGCAGGACCATCGAAGAATCCTTTCACGAGCACCTGACTTTACATCCCAAACATACAAAACATCATTATGACCAGCATGAGTAGTAAACTGCATACATAAACAAGCAATATATCCTCTGACACCATCCCAAGCCACCATCTTTGGATAGCTAGCGTGTCCTGGAAACATTCTCTCAACTTTTAATGTCTCAAGGGATGAAAGAGCCACATAGGCATCATCAGCAACAGTCAGAAAACAATCCACACAGGGACGATATGTACCAGGTGGTGGCAACAAAATCTGGCGCACAGGTGCCACATGTTGATGCATTATTGAAAGCACATTTCCACCCTCTAAATCCCACACACGAACAATACAATCCATACTACCTGATATCAATACTTGTCTACTATGCTCCATTGGAGTAAACACCATATTATGTGCTGCCAAACAAAGTATAGGACCTGTTTTTGCAGATACTCCTCCACTTAGGTACTTAATAAGAAGGAAGACATCACCAATTAAATGAGGTATATCTGAACCAGTTTGTGATTGCCATGTACTCTCCATCCATTCTGCTAGGAGTTCAGCTGCAGTGGCACTATGTCTGCCATTTATAGCCATGACTAGATTGACAAGCTGAGGAGCAACTGCAACAGCGAAATGTGATTTAACTAGGCTAGGATACCAAACAGCTAATGCTGCACCTACAATTGTACGTGAAGCATTTGCATCTTGATCTGTTCCCCCAATCATAGTACTCCAATCTTGAACCTCATCCAAATCTTTTCCAACTCCTTCACAAAAACTATCCTTCTGAACACATGGTTTTTTCAATTGGGTACAATCTTGTCCCACACATGAAAACAGAGAGTGTTATTGCCATTGCCAAGGTTGGGATACAAAACCCCAAACCCCATCCAACATTCTTCTTGAATGTACATGAGCACAGATATAGACACAACCAAACCACTGGACATTCCAAAGTACCACCAATTGAAGAATGAACTCTTGTGCTTCCTCTCGTCTGGGTCTCGGTCATCACATTGGTCTGTCCCAAATGCTTGCAGACAAGGTTTGTGCCCTCCTTGCCTCAGTAGTAAATATGGAACATTGCGGCATGCAAAGTATGACATATTTGGCCTGTAAACATGTCGATCATGAAAGATGAGTAACCTGCTGCAGCAGGAGGCTAACAAATCCATTTCATCACTGAAATTATTGATGGTGAAAGAAGAAGAGATCATTTCCTTACAACAATCATCCTTTGGAGAATTCTGATTAATATTATTTACTTGTTCACATGTTCCTTCACCTAAGATCCTTCTAGCGATGGCACACGAACTTTCATCATGTAACCCTTCACAAGGTCTGCAGAAAGGCACAGGGTTATCAACAACATTGGTAGATTCAAGTGGATTTGGCGGTCTTTGCTCATTGGGAGTATTCTTTCTTGGCCATGCATCATTATTACCTCAATTATTATTATTATTATTACTTCTAGGTTGCATATTCTAAGTTTGATTTCGTTCCATTTGAACCAACCTAGCTTGCATGGCATTCATTTCTCTAGCATGCTCAATTCTCATTTCTTTGATCATTTGAGTTAATTCTTTAATTAGATCATGTTCTACTTCTTTCACTTCTTTCCCCTTAGCTTTAACTAGACCTCTTTCAAAACCAGGAATTTTAGATTTTCCAGATGCTTTCTTATCCTTTTCCAATTCCTTAGCTATGGCTTGAGCAGCAGCTAAATTGGTGGGCTTAGAACATCATAATTCATAAGAAGTATCAACAATAAATGCATTGCTCTAACAAAGATTTATCAATTGGTTTGTAGTCTTCAATATTTCCCTGACAATGCCGTTGAATCTTTTGTTGAATTCTTCAACCGCTTCATTTTCATTCTTCTTAATGGTGTTGATAGTTTTGAGCAAATATCCGTGAAAATTTGGATGCCCAACTTTCTATTGCACAAACTGATTACGTTTCTTCTATTTGTTAATTATTGAACAAAATTATTTACTCTTTCATACAGTAAACACCGAAACTAATACAGTGTTGTCGCACAGATTGTCATGACAACGCTCAGACTGGGGCTGTCACCCTGATCCTCGATCTCTCTGTTTAAGCCTGTCTCCCGCGGCTAAGGGGGGTAGACCCTATGGGATAATGAATGACCAACTGAGGACTAGTTGGGTTGGGAGACACGAGGGGGAACAAGCACTTAATTGATTTTACTAAGTTAATAGACCAGTGCCTTATGAAATAAATGATTAAACGATTATTTATCAAACGGTGTAGAAATATGAACTCATCAACAATCGTTTACCACCAAACAACTCAAACAAAGTTTAACACAAGATAATAAAAAAAAATGCTCAATGGCTTAATGATACTCCAACAATTAAAATTTCGAAAAAAAAAAATTAGATGCTTTAAACAACCACGTAATTTCAAATGCTAACCAGATATCACATTCATATAGCTAATCTTCAAAATGATCACTCAAGTATTTTAAAAATGATAAACATTAATTCCCACAACAAAATTTTAGCCTCAGCAGAAAAGATAAAACATAACAGATTCCTGAGCCAAGACTGAAACTGGCAAAGTATTTTTTATATTTTCAAATAAAATGAGACTAAGCTAACTAAAGTCTAAATGAAACTTTAAATCTAAAATTTGAATAACATAAAAATCTAATCTAAGTTAAAAGAAAACTTTTAGTTTTTATTTTTTTATATATATTTTTTTAAATGATATTTTTTTAAATCAAAAAATTAAACAAAACTAAATAAATTAAAATCTAATCTGAAAGAAAAGGAACTCTTTACACTTTTTATGATTTTATAATATTTTTTTTTTTGAAAGAAAAACTAAACGAAATGACTTAAATCCTAAATATAAATCTAAAACTAAAGAAAGAATTTATTAAATCTAAAACGAGAAAATGATCAAAGTTAAAAATGTTTAACTCTAAACCTATACGGTAATTTAAAATCCTAAATTTACATGACAAAACTAAAATTAAAACTATCTAATCCTAAAACTAAACTTCGAATTTGAAACTAGAACCTAACAATAAAAAAAGGGAATAGAGCTATTCAAGCCTAAATCAAAACAAAACCAAAAAAAATCGAAAATCAAGAAGTGCATGACCTTAACATCTTACCCACGCATACAATTCACGGTTTTTTTTGTGTGTGTGCAAGTGAGAACCCAGCTAGCCGAGCGTGGAATCAACACAAAGATAGCAACGTGAGGAGCTTAGGCTGGAGGCGGAGATGTTTCTTGGTGGGACGCTACAAATTTGGCAAGCTCTAGGGACAGCATGCAAGAGAAAGAAATCTGCGGGAATGGCACCACGTTGCCAATTCGTTTTGCAGGTTGGAGGGCGCTCAAAAGAAAACGCAGGAGCAAAAATGGCAGCTACAATGTTGTAGGTGAGGGATGGCCAGATTTGCTGCGTGATGGTGCTTTGACAGCAACGGTAGCGTATGTGTGTGATTGCGTGGGAGAAAGATAGCAAGGGTGCAGGTGATGTGTGGCTGACGGTGAGAATGGAATACACAGAAGTTTGGAGAAGTGGATGGGCGTTTTCAAAAAAAAGAATCCACGTTTGTTTTGCCTCTTGCTTGCAGGTGCGATGAGGCTTGACGATGGCTAAATAACTAGACGTGATGAGAGCAGCTACAGCAGAAACATGGAGAGGAGAGGTAACAGCGTATGGTTGAGTGGATACAGCCGCAGGGGTGGATAGAAGTGTTTGTATATGGCTGCGTTTACAGGTTAGGGAGGATGGGCTACAGATCTAGGGCAGCGGATTGATGAAGAGGATGTGTTTGCTGATGAGAGAGCTGGCCTGAAGCAGCGTTGAAGATTTGACAAATATGATGGCAGCAGGATGCTTTCCACACAGACTTTGAAAAGAGATTGATGGCAGGGGAACGATGATGAAAAGGGAATAGCCCTGAAACTATTTCTCAAAACCCTGTACCTGCAACCTGCAAAAGAAAAGAAAATCCAAAAAAATAATATGCGCAAAAATCGAAACTAGTACCCAAGATCAGCTAAACAATTACAACATTTACAACTTTTCGACTCTTAAACAACCAGATTTATCAATAATCAACAGTGGTAAAAAAAAAAATTCAGATTTGCTATAAGATGCTTTAGGAAAAACTCTCATGCAACTCAGAAATAAACTCTAAATGATAAACCCAGAATCAAAACTGGCTGAGCTCTACAAGAGAGTGCTTTGTGGGAGTTGGCTGGTTCAGCGAAGAACTTCCCCAAACGCCCACTGATTTTCTCAACAAGGGTTTCCTGCACAGCTCACTTCAACCATCAATAAAGAGAGAAAAATAGTACTAAATCCCAAATGTAATGGAGATACATGCCATTATTTCAGAAATTCTAATACCATTCAAACCTAAGTTGCACGAAACGGGGAAACGGGTACGACTTTCCGAAACGGGAAGCGATACGAAACGTGACCTCCCCAAAATTTTGGAAACTGGGAAACGCGAATATATATATATATATATATATAGATATATTAGGACATTTAAGAAATATGTGCAATCATAAAGCATATATGATACATTCTAATTTATTACATTATGATAAAATTGTCAATTGTCAATGCATAAACTATAAGTCTCTAAATTTACATCACATTTACTCATGAATGATCACATAATGAAAATAGAAATATCCAAAATCAGCCACGAGAAATTTCTAATTTCTTGTCTCGTGTTTGATTGGGAGTCTCCTCCTACATAGTCGAACGACCTTAATGCTCTTGATTAAATACAAGTTTCATACCCTAGTACCCTACATGCTCTTCATTATTGGGAGTCTCCCCTGCATAGAGGGCTTGGTTCTTTTGATTAAATACAAGTTCCATACCCTAGTACATGATAAAATCCAATGGAAACATTGCAATCCCCCTAATCCTGAAATCCTGAAAATTAGATAAGTCTGCTGGATTTTGAGTGAGATCTAAAATTCTACTTTCTCCATATGAAATCCAATGAGGGCGAAACCACTCTCAAACATCTTGAGTCATTTCATGGTAATGTTAAAAATTTAAGAGGATGAAAATGAAAAATAAAGGAGAATATCACTTTTACTTTAAGACTTTAACATTACCATGAGCTGCATATCAACACTAGGGCAAAAGTTCACTTTTATAACTTTAGACAGGCATCTAGAAGCAACTAGAAGTCACTAGAATAACCTAAAAATAAATTAGAAAACAAACTAAATTTAACAACAACAAAAAAAACACACAACTAAAAAGCTGAAACGTGAGTCGTATGGCCTTGAAACGCGTTTCAGGCCGTACTGGCCACGTTTCAGTTTTGTGAAACGTGGCAGTACGGCATGAAACGCGTTTTAGGGCCGTACCAAACGCATTTCAGGGTTTCGTACGCGTTTCCTTACGGAAACGCTCCCTTGCCCTATGTTTCCTGCAACATAGATTCAAACCCTAGTAAGTGAACAAGATATCTGTGTTCAACAATACTCTATATTAAGCTATTACTAATGGCTGAAAACAAAATTATGCAGAAAATAAAACAGCTCACAGCACTTCAGGAGAGTAACACCAGCAAGATTTCAACCCCAAAGTCTTTCTTTATTAGCACTAGAAAAAGTTTACAGAAGAGCTTTCTTCAGCACAAGACTCACAGATCGAATGATCTCAAATGACCCCTAGCACCCTATTTAAAGGAAAAAAATCCCAACAGCTAGTTCGAGTGATCCATGTCAAAATGATCTCGACCGTCGATGAGGATCAAGATATCCCTTAATCTCATCCGTTGAATTTTTAATGCATTAAAAAAAATGAAATTCTACATTTATTTACTCAAAAATTATTATTTTATTATTTTTTTAAGTTTTTATTTTTTTATTTTACAATTTTTAATTATTTATATCTTTTATTTTTTTATTGTTTTTAATTTTTCCAATTTTTTTTAATTTTTATTTTTTTAAATGGATCCTCGAACTTAGCCTTTGGAAAAACCACCTAGGACCTAGGACTTAGGACCTATGAGAGGATTTCCTAACCCTCAAGACACTTTACATCATCACTTTTACAATTTTACATCCAAAGGGGGAAAACCCATTTGACATAAACCCTCATAGATCACCCAGTTCTGCGACACAACTATAATCTAGCAGATTAACACACTAGGATTCCTCCAATATTCTAATGACAAAATTCATTCCGGCTTTGGGGTCAGGTTGAAGGAAAACTCTGCCGATCATGGATCGGTGAGACAAAAAACCTTCCGAAACGTAGATTATCACTAGAAAATTAGGTCCACCTAGGCAATTTACATACATGACTCAACTCTGCTAAGATTATTTACAATTCACATATACAGACTGGGTTTACAACATAATATGATCAAGTCGATGATGACTGTCGAATGGCGCGGACACGTCAATCAAGCGCTACCCCTTTTGCGAAGAAAAGGGGGTGTACTGCTATGGGAAGTTGACACGCAGTGGTCAACATCTGGCTCTACTTGGGGACACGTCGCTGCACTGCAGGAATGTGAGAATCCAGAATCTGCATCCACGCAACACACAACAGAAATAAGTAGCGTCCATTCAAAAATCATCATATAACATTTAAGCACATGAGAGATAGAAGCTCTTCATTTACTAACAAGGAAAGTAAATCTAATCCTAAAACAGAAAGAAAATGTTGAAATAACAAGGAGTAGGGTTAGAAATACAATACAAAGGATGCCCTATGGCATCAGATATCATCTTTGAAGAACAACTTGAGCATTTGGCCATTCGCAGGTAGATCAAGTGGTTCGCCATCCAATCTGCTCAAGTAGAATGAGTTTGGTCTAGCTATATCTCGAATGATGTACGGTCCCAGCCACAAGTTGTCGAACTTCTTATGTTTTCCTGGTTTCTCATTCTTGCGATCCCAAAGAAGTACCATATCTCCCACTTGCAAAGATATAAATCGAGAGAATTTATCAAAGCTTTTCGTAATGTTAGATTGATTTTTACACATAGCATTAAAAGCTGTCCTACGAGCTTCATCTAACTCCACAATCTGATCGATTCTATTCTGAACAACATCTTTATTAGTAGAAAAATTCTTAAGGAGCTGATAAGCTGGCAATTTCAGGTGCACAGGTAAGGTTACATCCAAGCCATAAACCAATTCAAAGGGAGATTTACCAGTAGCTTTCTTCTTAGTAATTCTATCTGCCCATAAAGCATACTTGATTTTGCTATCCCATGATTTCTTATTATCTCCTACTATCTTCTTGATAATGGTTATGAGATTCTTGTTACTTAATTCAGCCAGACCATTACCCTGAGGATAAAAATTTGATGAATGAGACAAGACAATGCCATACTTGAAACAAAAAGATGAAAACTCTGAGGAACTAAAAGCTTTAGCATTGGCAGTAGTGATCTTATCAGGGACACAAAATCTAGTAATGATATTATTTTCAATGAAATCCATAATAACCTTTTCAGTGGCATTCTTAACAGGAATGGCTTCAACCCATTTAGTGAAATAATCCATAGCAGTCAAAATCCATGAGTAGCCATTGCTAGAATTTTCATGAAACTTCCCTATGAAGTCCAGACCCCAATGCTGAAAAGGTGCCTCTACAATGACAGGTTGTAGGGGCAGGGTAGCAAGCTTCTGTTTCCCAGTGAATAGTAGACAGGCTTGACAATTTCTAACAAACTTATGCACATCAGAAAAAATTGAAGGCCAATAATAACCAGCTCTTAGGATTTTGTGGGCGGTAGTTCTAGCAGCATAATGACCACCACAAAATCCTGCATGAAACTCAGAGATTAATTTCTTGGACTCAATGTCATCAACACACCTAAGCACTATGCCCTCAAGATTTCTCCATCCAAGGCCATCCTTCATAAGGCAATACTTAGTGGCTTTTAGTCTAAGAGTCCTTCTTTTATGAGCAACTAAATGGTTAGGACATGCAAGATTCATCAAGTAATAAACTATGTCCTTGTACCACTCATGCTCTCCTAATCTTTGCAACTCCGGCGAAGATAGATCGCTAAGACAAAACAAACCAAGAGTCCTTTCGTTACCTTCAGTCAACATCTGAGCCAAACCTTGGCCTTTGACTAGCTTGGTGGGTCTAATCTCTAAATCACATTCTTGTATTTCAGTAACCCACCTAGCACGAGTCCTTAAGCAATCGGTTTGAGTTAATATATCTTTAACAACAGAATGTGGGACGAAAGCTGATTTTAGAATAACCCACATAAGTTTTGAAGTGCTTAAGAGACTTGACCAAGGCATAAGCCTGCTTTTCCATGGTATTGTACTTCAATTCGGAATTTTGAAGTGCTCTACTCATGAAAGCAATAGGCTGCTCGTGACCATCTTTATTCTTTTGTAACAGACTCCAGCAATGGTATCTTTGGAAGCAAAAGAAAAAATCATGAAATCCTTGGAATAATCGGGACTAACTAAGACAGGAGATCTTGCAATAGCGCATTTGATTTCTTGAAAAGCCTTTTTTCCGTCTTCTTGCCAAACAAATTTTGCATCTTTCTTTAGAAGACTTTCAATAGGCTTAGCTATTTCTGCGTAATTTGGAATAAACCTTCTAAGAAAATTTGTCTTTCCAAGGAAAGACTGAAGGGATTTAAGATTATGAGGAAGAGGAATCTTTTGGATTGCTTCAATTCTTTCAGGATCAATCTTGATTCCATCCTTAGAAATGATATGGCCAAGTAATTTCCCTTCGGTTACTCCAAAAACAGACTTAGCTAGATTCAAAGATATCCCGTATTCTCTACATCTATCGAAAACCTGCCTAAGATGATTTACATGACTGATACCATCTTTAGAAAAAACAGTGAGATCATCTTGGTAAATCTCAATAAATTTCCCGATTAACCCCTTGAAGGCATAATCCATAGCCCTTTGGAATGTAGCCCCAATGTTGGTTAATCCAAACAGCATTCTGATGTATTCAAAGGTACCCCATGGCGTGGTGAATGTGGTTTTATGACGATCTTCCTTTTTAACCCATACCTGATTGTACCCAGAAAAACCATCTAGCAACGACATCATTCCAGAACCGGTTACTCTTTGCAACAAAGTCTCCATGTTTGGCAAAGGGTAATTATCTTTCTTGCATGCTAGATTAAGGTTTCGAAAATCGACACAAAGCCTTATCGTACCATTCTTTTTCCTAACAATCACCAGATTTCAACACCATGTCGAATGCCTTGTTTGAGCGATAATTCCTACTGCAAGCATTTTCGCAATCTCTTTCTGAACCAAAGGGGCTAATTTAGGATTAATTTGCCTAAGTTTATGGCAAAAGGGTTTAGCATTTTCATCTTTTAAGGGGATAATATGTTCCATGACATCTTCCCTATAGCCCTTTAATTCATCATAAGAAAAAGCTAAAACATCTCGATATTCGCGAAGTAAATTAGTTAAATTTTGTCTTTCCTCCACACTAGTACCTCTACCAATTTTAACAATCTTGGGGTTTTCAGAATCTCGAGATATTCGCCTAGGTTCATCTTATTTTCTTCTCACAACTTCGTGGCATCATGCCGATCAAAATGTTGCTCTAAGGCAACCATATTCCTAGGAGTAGGATTTATGATATGCTCATGATTTAAAGATCCATCCTCCTTAAAATCTATCCGGAAATCCTCAAACTCATCCAAACTATTAAGAAAACGAATGACTTGCTTTTCATCATTGAAGACCTGCCAATGCTCTGAGTTATCTGGAACAGATGGTCTAAATATTACTTCCATTTTGATCTTATCCTTAATTAGCTCATCAGATAACTGGAAAGTAGTAGCAGCTACGGCAAGTTCATCTGCCAAACTATTTTGCTCTATTGGGATTGCTTCGAGGTCAAGGGCATCAAAGTGCTCCATAGTATCCCACACAACATTTCGGTAATTTCTTAATCTTTGATTTTTACATGTGAATTTATTTTTAAGCTGCATGATAATTAAATCAGAATCCTCCTTAATGCTAAGCAACTTAATCTTCAAAGATTTTGCTAATTCAAAACCCAACAATATAGCCTCATATTCAGCGATATTGTTGGTTGCTTCAAATTCTAATCGATAGGCAAACTTGAAAATGTGATCAAGGGGAGATTTAATCATTATTCCAGCACCTTCACCATGCCTAGACGATGCACCATCGAGTACATGTACCAAACTCTATCATTGAGATCCTTAATCTTATCATCAGGAGGAATTATGAAATTAGACATGATGGCATAGTTCCCAATGTCAGATTGCTCTTTGATTATCTCGTTGTGAGGTCTCTTAGGATCTTCGACATGAAATTTTCTTTCGGGCTCTCTGTTTAGTCTTACAAAACCATCACCCCTAGGAGAAGGAATCATAGCATATGACCAATTCATTTGAATACTTCCTCCTAGATCAGAGGCCCACTTTCTGGATAAAAGCATACCCCAGGCATCAAGCACATCAAGAACAACAATATCCATAACAATCATGATGTCTGGGTAAACTGATAGATGAACCTGCAAATCTTTGATCAAACCATGCACTTCAATTTTCTTAGAATCCATGGCACATATGTTATAGTAGGGTCTAGAAACTCTTAAGTTAAGCTGTTCCATGACCCTTTTAGTCATTACACAAGCTGATGCACCAAAATCCAACATGCAATTATTCAATTTATATCCATTAACTAACAAGGAGATAAAGAAAGTTTGGTGATCTTTGTCATCAGCATCTAAGCTTTGCAAATACATGGGAGCATCATGATAGTCAACTTCCCGATTCTCCTGTTGAGAAAAATTTACTTGAGGACCTTGAATAGCTTTTAGTAACTTATCTCTTTGGGAAGGGATTTTAGCAATCTCGGAGACAGGAACCCAGATTTTCGCATTGTTGAACCAACTTCCCAAATCGATATCTAATCCAGAGTTTAAACCAGGGTTAAAGATTTGAGGGGGAATTTGATTCACACTCTGATCTTTATCCCTTCTCTGATAGGTTAAACCTTTATCTCTAGCAATTTCCATGATTTGCTCTGGAGAGGGTTTTTCACCATATAACCTAGCCAAAATGTCATCTTCATTTGCAAGGTTATTTATACTAAAAGCTGATGAAGGATTCATAACATCACAACTCTTTTCCTTGACCTCTATCCAATCATCCATAGACAAAGGAAACTTGTTACCTACTACATTTATTTGATCACTTGTCCCAAACATTCCATTATCCAAGATTCTTCTAACGATAGGGCAAGTGGCCTCTTCATGAAGAGCATCACAAACCCGACAATAAGGAGGAGCATTATCAACCAAATTAATTATCGGATTAGGAGGTCTCTGCTCACTAGACTGACCCTTCTTTTTCCAATTGTTATTTCTATTATTATTATTTCGAGGTTGGAAGTTTTTCGTTTGTGCTCTTTCCATTTGGATCAACCTATTTTGCAAAGTAGCTATCTCCTTATTATGATTAATTTCCATGGTTTCAATCTTTTGAAGCAATTTGAGAACAAGTTCGTTTTCAGGCTCTTGAACTGCTTTTCCTTTAGGTTCTTTTAGTTTCGAAGCAGCCCTATCGAAACCTAGGATCTCAGACTTCCCAGATGCTACCTTGTCCTTTTCAAACTCTATAGCTAAGGTCTGGCAATCTCTATAATCATTAAGTCTAGCACGCCTTAATTCATAAGATGGCTCAGGACTAAAGGCATCAATGTAAAAATCTCGAAGAGATTTTTCGGTAGGTTTATAGCCTTGAGGTAATTCTCTAACAATACCATTAAACCTTTTGTTAAATTCTTCAACAGTTTCATTCTCTCTCTTTTTTATTATGCTGATAGCTTTTACGAGGTGTCTTCCTTCTCTCTTATCTCCATATTTTTCTCTAAAGGCATAAATGATCGATTCTAAGGAATCAAATAAATTCTGAGGCTTTTCAGTAAACCATTCATGAGCATCACCCCCCAAGGTTAAAATAAAAAGAGTCATTCTAACATCCTCGTGATCAAAATTAGGAGACCTTGTGTACTTAGCCATCCATATACTAAAGTCTCTCAGATGCTCTAAGGCAACCATGCGCATTATCTCCCTGAAAGCTAGGCAACTTATCTATCCCAAGTGATGGAAGAGCATTGGGATACCCTGGAATGTTAGAAAAATTGCAAGGGGCATACATATCCATGATGTCGTGCCCAACTGGACTAGTAAAAAGCAAATGGATATCAGAGAGGGCCTCTTGTCCAAGTTTAACAAGAAGAGAGTTTGTGTAATCGTACCCTGAGGGCCCTTTCAAGATCAGGAGTAGGATTGCACAGACTGCTTGGATGTCTTCTAGTATACACTCTTGTAGATAATATATGAAGTGGAGTCGCCACCCGGACAGGAAGTGAAACACGGAAAAGCTCGAAATGAAAGGACCAAGGACAGAAAAAACTTTATCCCCGGCAATGGCACCAAAAAATGTTGTCGCACAGATTGTCACAACAACGCTCAGACCGGGGCTGTCACCGTGATCCCCAATCTCTCCGTTTAAGCCTGTCTCCCGTGGCTAAGGTGGGTAGACCCTATGGGATAATAAATGACCAACTGGGGACCAGTTGAGTTGGGAGACACGAGGGGGAACAAGCACTTAATTGATTTTACTAAGTTAATAGACCAGTGCCTTATGAAATAAATGATTAAACGATTATTTATCAAATGCTGTAGAAATATGAACTCATCAACAATCATTTACCATCAAACAACTCAAACAAAGTTTAACGCAAGATAATAAAAAAAATGCTCAATGGCTTAATGATACTCCAGCAATTAAAATTTCGAAAAAAAAAATTAGATGCTTTAAAGTTTAAACAACCACGTAATTTCAAATGCTAACCAGATATCACATTCATATAGCTAATCTTCAAAATGATCATTCAAGTATGTTAAAAATGATAAACATTAATTCCCACAACAAAATTTTAGCCTCAGCAGAAAAGATAAAACATAACAGATTCCTGAGCCAAGACTAAAACTGGCAAAGTATTTTTTATATTTTCAAATAAAATGAGACTAAGCTAACTAAAGTCTAAATGAAACTTTAAATCTAAAATTTGAATAACATAAAAATCTAATCTAAGTTAAAAGAAAACTTTTAGTTTTTATTTTTTATAATATATATATATATATATATATATATATATATATATATATATATATATTAAAATCCTAATCTGAAAGAAAAGAAAACTCTCTTTACACTTTTTATGATTTTATAATATTTTTTTTTTTGAAAGAAAAACTAAACGAAATGACTTAAATCCTAAACATAAATCTAAAACTAAAGAAAGAATTTATTAAATCTAAAACGAGAAAATGATCAAAGTTAAAAATGTTTAACTCTAAAGCTATACGGCAATTTAAAATCCTAAATTTACATGACAAAACTAAAATTAAAACTATCTAATCCTAAAACTAAACTTCGAATTTGAAACTAAAACCTAACAATAAAAAAAAAAGGGAATAGACCTATTCAAGCCTAAATCAAAACAAAACCAAAAAAAATCGAAAATCAAGAGGTGCATGACCTTAACATCTTACCCACGCATATAGTTCACGGTTTTTTTTTGTGTGCAGGTGAGAACCCAACTAGCCGAGCGTGGAATTAATGCAAAGATAGCAGCATGAGGAGCTTAGGCTGGAGGCGGAGATGTTTCTTGGTGGGACGCTGCAAATTTGGCAAGCTCTAGGGGCAGCATGCAAGGGAAAGAAATCCGCGGGAATGGCACCACGCTGCCAATTCGTTTTGCAGGTTGGAGGGCGCTCAAAAGAAAACGCAAGAGCAGAAATGGCAGCTGTAATGTTGTAGGTGAGGGACAGCCAGATTTGCTACGTGATGGTGCTTCGACAGCAACGATAGCGTATGTGTGTGATTGCGTGGGATAGCGTATGTGTGTGATTGCGTGGGAGAAAGATAGCAAGGGTGCAGGTGATGTGTGGTTGAGGGTGAGAATGGAATACGCAGAAGTTTGGAGAAGTGGATGGGCATTTTCAAAAAAAAGAATCCATGTTTGTTTTGCCTCTTGCTTGCAGGTGCGATGAGGCTTGACGGTGGCTAAATAACTGGACGTGATGAGAGCAGCTACAGCAGAAACATGGAGAGGAGAGGTAACAGCGTATGGTTGAATGGATACAGCCGCACGGGTGGATAGAAGCGTTTGTATATGGCTGCGTTTATAGGTTAGGGAGGACGGACTGCAGATTTGGGGCAGCGGATTGATGAAGAGGATGTGTTTGCTGATGAGAGAGCTGGCCTGAAGCAGCGTTGAGGATTTGACAGATATGATGGCAGCAGGATGCTTTCCACACAGACTTTGAAAAGAGATTGATGGCAGGGGAACGATGATGAAAAGGGAACAACCCTGAAACTATTTCTCAAAACCCTGTACCTGCAACCTGCAAAAGAAAAGAAAATCCAAAAAAAAAAAAAATATGCGCAAAAATCGAAACTAGTACCCAAGATTAGCTAAACAATTACAACATTTACAACTTTTCGACTCTTAAACAGCGAGATTTATCAATAATCAACAGTAGTAAAAAAAAAAATTCAAATTTGCTATAAGATGCTTTAGGAAAAACTCTCATGCAACTCAGAAATAAACTCTAAATGATAAACCCAGAATCAAAACTGGCTGGGCTCTACAAGGGAGTGCTTTGTGGGAGTTGGCTGGTTTAGCCGAGAACTTCCCCAAACGCCCACTGATTTTCTCAACAAGAGTTTCCTGCACAGCTCACTTCAACCATCAATAAAGAGAGAAAAATAGTACTAAATCCCAGATGTAATGGAGATACCTGCTATTATTTCAGAAATTCTAATACCACTCAAACCCTAGCAAGTGAACAAGATATCTGTGTTCAGCAATACTCTATATTAAGCTATTACTAATGGTTGAAAACAAAATTATGCAGAAAATAAAACAACTCACAGCACTTCAGGAGAGTAACACCAACAAGATTTCAACCCCAAAGTCTTTCTTTATTAGCACCAGAAAAAGTTTACAGAAGAGCTTTCTTCAGCACAAGACTCACAGATCAAATGATCTCAAATGACCCCTAACACCCTATTTAAAGGAAAAAATCCCAACGGCTAGTTCGAGTGATCCATGTCAAAATGATCTTGACTGTCGATGAGGATCAAGATATCTCTTAATCTCATCCGTCGAATT
>APFE031602182.1:0-91556 GCA_000404065.3 Pinus taeda | reverse complement strand
TTTTATTTTTCCAATTTTTTTTAGTTTTTATTTTTTTAAATGGATCCTCAAACTTAGCCTTTGGAAAAATCACCTAGGACCTAGGACTTAGGACCTATGAGGGGATTTTCTAACCCTCAAGACACTTTAAATCATGACTTTTACAATTTTGCATCCGAAGGGGGAAAACCCATTTGACATAGACCCTCATAGATCACCCAGTTCTGCGACACAACTATAATCTAGCAGATTAACACACTAGGATTCCTCTAATATTCTAATGACAAAATTCATTCCGGCTTTGGGGTCAGGTTGAAGGAAAACTCTGCCGATCATGGATTGGTGAGACAAAAAACCTTCCGGAACGTAGATTATCACTAGAAAATTAGGTCCACCTAGGCAATTTACATACATGACTCAACTCTGTTAAGATTATTTACAATTCACACATGCATACTGGGTTTACAACATAATATGATCAAGTCGATGATGACTGTCGAATGGCGCGGACACGTCAATCAAGCGCTACCCCTTTTGCGAAGAAAAGGGGGTGTACTGATATGGGAAGTTGACACGCAATGGTCAACGCACTGCATCCTTCATCATTTAAATAGAATGTGGAAATAAGAAACTGAACAAGAAAGAGATACAACGCATCTACATAGTTATTTTTTGATAGGTGTCCCCGAAAAAACCCGGTGTGGGAAAACTGGTGCAACAACCGAGGGCTTTATTATTAAGCAGTGGTAATTTCTAAATACAATCTCTAGATGCCCTGTTGGCTATTCAATACAGAGAATATCACTAACAGAGAGATGAGTGAGATTACCTCACACTATCACTGGAAATCCTGACTGATTCAACCACTGAATGGACTGCCTCTATGTTGCCTCTACGCAGTCATTGCGTCAGCCCAACGTCACAGTCTCTAGGAACAGCGTCACTCCTCTCAACTGATCGATTTGCCTCTGAGATTCTGACTTCTGCTCTCTTGGTCTCACACCTTGACTTCCAGCTATAGAAATCGACCCCTCCAACAAATTTCGAATCTCCTCAAGGCTCTGTGCTGCCTTTACGTGGCCCTGCGTTAGCCTCTTCTGGCTCTGTGCTATCTCTGTGTGGCCCTGCGTTAGCCTCTTTTGGCTCTGCGCTGCCTCTCCTAGACCTGTCTCTGCCTCCTCTGCTGAGTATTCCTGGATCAGGAGAAATCTCCAAATGGAACTATCCTTGCCCCTCACTGCAAACATCACTTCAAATTTCTCTCTGGCAGCTGCTTTCCTTCAGAAATTTGATCTTCTGAACTCTACTCGATGTGTTCTCCAAGTGCCCATCGATGTCCTTCTTATAATCCTCCAATTGAGATCCAACGATCCAGATTAGGTTCTAATCAATGGCTCAAATCATTTGGACTTGATCTCCATCTTCTTCTAGAAGTTTCACCCACAGTTTAGATTAATACCCATTAATTATTTTAATTTCCTAAGTTTAGACTTAGGGACCTGTTGACCACTACATGTCAACGACCCATAGCAGTACACCCCCTTTTTTCGCAAAAGGGGTAGCACCTGATCGATGAGTCCGTGTCGTCCAGCTATCATCATCAGCCTGATTATCATGTTGTAATGTAAAACTATTTTGCATATACATGATGTAAATAATCTCAGCAGATCTGTGTCATATATGAAATTGCCTAGGTAAACCTATTTTTCTAGTAACGGTCTACATTTCGGGAGGTTTTTTGTCTCACCGATCCATTCTCGGATGGTCGGCAGTGTTTTCCTTCAACCTTACCCCATACCCGGAATGAATTTTGTCACCAAGATCTTAGGCAAGTCCTAGTGTTATAGATCGAGTTTGTGTAAAGTGATTTGGAAATAATCCTAACTATTTGGTTAGGTTATTTTATTACAAGTTGCTTAGTCTGTTGGATTATATTTATGTCGCAGAAATGGGTAGTCTGTGAGGGTCTTTTCCAAATGGGTTTTCCCCCTTGAGATGTAAAAAATGTAAAAAAATCATGATGTAAAGTGTTTTGAGGGTTAGAAAAATTTATCCCCTCATAGGTCCTAGGTCCTAGGTAAATTTAAATTTTCCAGAGGTAAAATTCGTGGATCCTTTAAAAAAATAAATCTTAACAGGTCCAGGGACTAAGGTTAATTGATTATTTTGCTAAATTTTATGCCTTGGGTCTCTAGGGTTAAGTCAAAGTCAAAATTTTGAGGAAATAAAGGCAAAATTTTAATTTTTGAGTTTATTAAAATGCATTTAATTCAAAATTCGAAATTTCCTCTAAAATTTCAACGGATGAGATTAAAGAAATTTTGATCCTCGTCAATGGTCAAGATCACTTTGACAAGGATCACTCGAACTAGCTGTTGGGAGATTTATCTTTAAATAGGAGGTCAGTTGTCAGTTGAGATGATTCGAACTTTGAGTCCTGTGCTAAGTGAAAGCTCTCTTGTAATCATTTTTCATGAGCAATAAAGAAAGACTTTGGGTTTAATTTCTGCTGGTGTTACTCTTCGTGGAAACGTTGTAAGATGTGTTATTTTCATGCATAGATTTCCTTTTAACCATTGATGATAGCTTTATGAAGAGTGATTTAAGCACAGGTATCTTGCTTGATCATTGGGGTTTGAATGGTAATTTAAGTTCTAAATATAATGGCAAGTATCTCTATTAAATCTGAATTTTATTATCGCTTTCTCGCTCTACGTTAATGGTTGAATTGAGTTGTGCAGGGAATTCTTGATTTTTAGATCATCGGGCATTCGGGGAAGTTTTCAGTTGGACCAGCCAACATTCGATTAGTATTTTCTGAAGACCCCAGCTTGATTGAATCTCGGGCTTATCATAAGAAGTTTCATTGTTGATGCATGAAGGGTTTTGGGCGAAGCACCTCCCTTTAAGTTAAAAATTTTAGAAATTTTCTATGCTAAATTGAAAAATCTGGCTTTTAAGAGCCTCAAATTGTCAGATCTAGGAGCGGAGTTGGACTCACACTCACCAGATCTGGTAGATCTGCTACTCTTATGCATAGATTTGTAATTTTTTTAAATTTTTCTAAGGTTTCTGGGGTTTCATTTTTTTGGTATATCGAGATTCTAAGTGTCTGTGTTTTCAAGAACAGGTTGCAGATCTGAGGGTGAAATTTGATTTTGAAGCCAGATCTAGGCCCTGGAGGGTGAGATCTGGCCTCAAGACCAGCTTTTGCAAGGATACTGTCCAGACCTGTTGCAGTCTAAGGGTTTAAATTTTTCTGGAGGCGATTCTGTAGGGGTTTCATTAATAAATCTCAGATAAAATTTAATCTGGAAATTTCTAGGTTTCATTGGGTTGCGATTTCCCATTTTGTTTGTTGCCTAGGGTCTTTTCAAGCAGAATTATTTTCAAATTTATATTTTAAAGGGTTTTGTTGCCTTGGGTTTTATACCTCACCCTTGTTGTCCTCCATTTTCGCTGCCTTTCTCTCTGCTCTACTGCAAAACAAAATCCAAAACCCTCGTTGGTAGCTACACCCCAATATCTCTACGTTTTCCCTTCTCTATCCGCGACTGGCTCCCTTCTTATCGCTGCCCATCAAATCACAACCCCTCATACCTAGCTGCAGTCACCTTCTTATCACTGCCCATCAAATCACAACCCCTCATACCTAGCTGCAGTCACCCTCTAACCCATGGCTTCACTTATCTGCAACTCTCAGCAACTCATACCTCATCCGCTGATCCCTTTCCTCTCTTGTCGTATACCCTCTCCCTAACCTACGTGTTCTTTCCCACAGCTTTGTCTTCTGCTTCCATCTCCACGCAGTTCTACCCTACGCTGCTGCCATTTCATCCTCCGTCCAACTTTTCCTCCACACTGCCTTCGTCGAGCTCCTTTCCTCGTTGTCCAGATTCGCGTCCTGCATTCCCCTTCCGTGGCTCCCTTCTGCTCAATCCTGCAATAGATAACCCTTACGTATTACCTCCAGCTCCTCGCTCTTCTCCAGCTACTCCTCCACAGTCCTTTCCTCCAAATTGCATTTGCCACTGCACCTTTCCATCGCTCAACCTTCCGTCGAACTCCTCTTTCCTTCGCCATCGAGAAAACTGCAGACTTGCACCAACAGCAGACGCAAGCATACAATTTCCCTTTTCTTGTCTATATGCTTGTGCTTTAGGTTATATAGGGTTAGATTAAGTTTAGCATATTTATGATTTTTTGTTCCATTTTGATTTTGTATTAAAAAAAAAAATCTAAAACTTTAAAAAAATTCAAAATTCCGATTTCCATTTCCATTTTATTTTGTTAGGTTAGGTTCAATTTTTAGTTTTTTTTTTGGATTTATGAATTGGGTTTTGTTTTATTTTTTGTTTCTCTTATTTTGGTTTCAATTAAAAAAATCTAAAAAAAACATTCAAAATATAAAACCTAAAAACATTAAAAAATTAAAAATTTTCAAAAAAGCTAGAAGGGACCTCACATTTTGTCACCTCAAGAAATCCTAAAGTTTTAAATCGAAATAAATTTCACATTTAAAGGTTTTAAATTTTTTATGTGGCCTCCGTCACATTAAAAAATTTTAAAAATTATTAAATATTTTCCTATTTATTTCGGTCACATTTAGTCTTGCTTAACATATCAAGAAATCCACCTAAGGAATAATTAAGTTATCAATCTAAAATTTCTTCTTGGTGCCTTTTGTGCTAAGGTAGGAGCTAAAAGTAAATTTTTGTGGTATTTGTCATTTCTTTATAGTTAAATATGCTTTATGATTAACTATTTGAAAGTGGTAAATTTCCTAGATTTGGGATTTTAAGCACAAGCATTTAAATTCTAGGATCTAAACTGGTTAGCTTTTAAATTTCGTGGTTGATTAAGGTATTTGTATCTCTTGAAATTTAATTGCTAAGACATTGTGCATCTAGTGAAATTGATCGCCATTGCTTGAATCATTTAAAGCTCGTTATATGTTAGATATTTTGCAAATGTTTTCAAGCGATTGTTAAATAATTTTATCGAGGAATTATACACAGATTTCATATCTCTGTTTCCTAAGCAACAATTGATAATCAATTACTTGGATCATTGACTCCACAAGGCACTGGTATTAATCATTTAAAATCTAATCAAATTCTAAATCTTGCCAAGCCTTAATCAAGTATTTGATTGCTTCACTGTGTCTCCCGAACCGGTTAATTCCCGCATGGTTCTCCTTCATCCCATTCTCTATAGGGTCTACCCCCTTTAGCTTGTTGTAGGGAGACAACGTAAACAGAGAGATCGGGGATCAGGGTGACAGACCTTGATCTAAGCGTTGTCACGGTGCCTAGACAATTTGTGTGACAACATTTTTGGCGCTGTTGCTAGGGATATTTTATTCTAGGTGTTTCAACAACATTTTATCTTCATTCTCCTCGTATCATCTTTATCATTTTTACTGACAACGCCAACATTTTTTAGCGCAGTTTCCAGGGACAGAGTTTTTTTGTCCTTGGTTTCTTCGACATTCATCTCATTTCTTTTCTCTCATCCCTTTCGTCTCTTACCAGAATAAATTCCTTGTCCTTGACTCCTTGCTTTCGGGTTATTCTGAGTTAGACTTTTTGTCCAGGTGGCGACTCCACTTCATCCATCTTCTGCAAAAGTGTATACTAGAAGACATCCAAGCAGTTTGGTTAATCCTGCTCCTGATCCTGAAAGGGCTCTCAAAGTACAATTACACAAACTCTCTTCTCGTACCCTTCTTGTTAATCTCGGACAAGAAGCCCTCTCTGATATCCGTTTGCTTTTTACTAACCCGGCAAGCACGACATCATGGACATATTCGCCCCTTGTGACTTTGCTAACATTCAAGGTTATCCTAATGATATTCCAAAACATGGAATGGATAAGATACCTATATTTCAGGGCAATAATGCAATTAGTACTAACTCTCATTTAAAATCTTTTAGTTCATGGCTGGGTAAGTATGCAAGGGTTGCTGATTTTAATCATGAAGATGTAAAGATGAACCTTTTTGTTCTTACCTTGGAGGGGGATGCTTTAGATTGGTTTACGGAAAAGCCTCAAAATTCATTTTATTCTTTGCAATCGATTATTAATGCCTTTAAGGAAAAGTATGGGGATAAGAGAGAAGGAAGGCATCTCGTAAAGTCTATCAGTATCATTAAAAAGAGAGAAAATGAGACCGCAGAAGAATTTAACAAGAGGTTCAATGATATCATTACGGAATTACCTCAAGATTATAAACTTACTGATACATCTCTTCGGGACTTTTATATTGATGCCTTTAGCCTGAACCTTCTTATGAGTTAAGACGTGCTAAACTTCCTGATTATAGGGATTGTCAAGCTTTAGCAGTAAAGCTTGAAAAATATAAGGCAGCATCTGGAAAGTCTGAAATCCCAGGTTTTGATAGGGCTTCAACAAAATTAAAAGAACCTAAAGGAAAAGAGGTTCAAGAATCTGATAACGACCTTGTTCATAAATTACTGCAAAAAATTGAAAGCATGGAGATTAACCAAGCAAAATTAACCTCTAACCATGCTATGGAAATAACTACTTTGCAAAATAGGTTGGTCCAAATGGAAAGAGCTCAAACGCAAAATTTCCAGCCTAGAAATCGAAATAATAATTGGCAGAAGAAAGGTCAATCTACTGAGCAGAGACCACCTAATCCGCTTGAACATACTAATTTGGTTGATGATGCTCCACCTTATTGTCGAGCTTGTGATACTCTTCATGAGGAGGCAACTTGCCCCATAGTTAGAAGGATTTTGGATAATGGAATGTTTGGGGCAGGTAATCAAATAAATTGTGTGGGTAAACAATTTTCTTTGTCTATAAAAGATTGGATGGAAGTTAAGGAAAACAGTCGAGATGTTATGCCTTCCACATCAGCTTTTAGTATAAATAATTTTGAGAATGAAGATGATATGATGGTTAAATTATATGGTGAGAAGCCTTCTCCAGAGCGAATCATGGAAATTGCTAAAGATAAGGGTTTAACTTATCAAAGAAGGGATAAAGATCAAACCAGGGATTGAATTCCTCCTTGAATTTTTAACCCGGGTTCAAACTCTGGATTAGATGTTGATCTGGGAAGTTGGTTTAATAATGCAAAAATCTGGGTTCCTGTCTCCGAGATTGCGAAGATTCCTTCCCAAAGGGCTAAGTTACTGAAAGCTATTGAAGCTCCTCAAGTGAATGTTTCTCAACAGAAGGCACCGAAGGTTGATTATCAGGATGCTCCTATATATTTGCAAAGTCTAGATTCAGATAACAAGGATCATTAGCCATTCTTTATTACTTTGATGGTTAATGGGTACAACTTGAATAATTGCATGCTGGATTCTGGTGCGTCAGCTTGTGTCATGACCAAGAGGGTCATGGAACAACTTAATCTAAGAGTTTCTAGGCCTTACTACAATATATGTGCCATGGATTCTAAGAAGATTGAAGTTCACGGTTTGATCAAGGATTTACAAGTTCATTTATCACTTTACCCTGACATTATGATTGTTATGGACATTGTCATTGTTGATGTGCCTGATGCTTGGGGTATGCTTTTATCAAGAAAATGGGCCTCTGATCTAGGAGGGAGTATTCAAATGAATTGGTCATATGCTATGATTCCTTCTCCTAGAGGTGATGGTTTTGTGAGACTTGATAGAGACCCTGAGAAAAGATTCCATGTTGAAGATCCTAAGAGACCTCATAATGAGATAATTAAAGAACAATTTGACATTGGGAATTATGCTATCCTATCTAATTCTGTAGTTCTTCCTGATGATAAAGTTGATAAAAAGATTGGGGATCTCAAGAATAAAGTTTGGTACATGTATTTTGATGGGGCGTCGTCTAGGCACGGTAAAGGTGCAGGAGTAGTATTAAAATCACCCCCTGGTCATGTTTTCCAATTTGCTTATCGGTTGGAATTTGAAGCAACCAAATTAAAAATAAATTTACATGCAAAAATCAAAGGTTAAAGAATTCTAGAAATGTTTTATGGGATACTATGGAATACTTTGATGCCCTTGACTTTGAGGCTATCCCAAGAGAGCAGAATAGTTCGGCAGATGAGCTTGCTGTAGCTGCTTCTACTTTATTGTTATCTGATGAGCTGATTAAGGATAAGATAAAAATGGAAGTTATATTTAGGCCTTCTATTCCAGATAACTCAGAGCATTGGCAAGTTTTTGATGATGAGAAACAAGTGATTCGTTTTCTTGATAATTTGGACGAGTTTGAAATTTTCGGATAGATTCTAAGGAGGATGGATTTGATGATCATGAAGATATCATAAATCCTACTCCTAGGAGTGTGGTTTCTTTAGAACAACACTTTCATCGGCATGATGCCACAAAGATGAAAGAGGAAAATAAAATGGATCCAGGCGAATACATCGAGGTAAACATTTGTACTTCTGGGGATCCAAAGATTATCAAAATTGGTAAGGGTACTAATGTTGAAGAAAAAAAAGTTAACCAATTTACTTCATGAATATCGAGATGTTTTAGCATTTCCTTATAATGAATTAAAAGGTTACAGGGAAGATGTCATGGAGCACACTATCCCTTTGAAAGATGAAAATGCTAAACCCTTTCGTCAAAAGCTTAGGCAGATAAATCCTAAGTTAGCCCCTTTGGTTCAAAAGGAGCTTTCAAAGATGCTTGCTACAGGAATTATTGCTCAAACGAGGCATTCAACATGGTGTTCCAACTTGGTGATTGTTAGGAAAAAGAATGGTATAGTAAGATTGTGTCGACTTTCGAAACCTTAATCTAGCATGTAAGAAAGATAATTACCCTTTGCCGAACATGGAAACTATGTTGCAAAGAGTAACTGATTCTGGAATGATGTCATTGCTAGATGGTTTTTCTGGATATAATCAAGTATGGGCTAAGAAGGAGGATCGTGACAAAACTACATTCACCACACCATGGGGTACTTTCGAATATATTAGAATGTCGTTTGGGTTAACCAATGTTGGGGCTACGTTTCAGAGGGCTATGGATTATGCCTTCAAAGGTTTAATTGGAAAAATTATCGAAATTTATCAGGATGATCTTACTGTTTTTTCTAAGGATGGTATTAGTCATATAAGTCATCTTAAGCAAGTTTTTGATAAATGTAGAGAGTACGAGATTTCTTTAAATCCGGCTAAGTTTGTTTTGGAGTAACTGAAGGGAAATTACTTGGTCAAATCATTTCTAAAGATGGAATCAAGATTGATCCTGAAAGAGTTGAGGCAATCCAAAAGATTCCTCTTCCCCATAATCTTAATTCCCTTCAATCTTTTCTTGGAAAAACAAATTTTCTTAGAAGATTTATTCCAAATTACGCGGAAGTAGCTAAGCCTATTCAAAGTCTTCTGAAAAAAGATGTAAAATTTGTTTGGCAAGAAGATGGCAAAAAGGCTTTTCAGGAAATCAAAGGTGCTATTGCAAAAGCCCCTGTTTTAGTTAGTCCTGATTACTCTAAGGATTTCATGATTTTCTCTTTTGCTTCTGAAGATAACATTGCTGGTGTTTTATTGCAGAAAAATAAGGATGGTCACGAGCAACCTATTCCTTTCGTGAGTAGAGCGCTTTAAAATTCTGAATTAAAATACAATACCATGGAAAACCAAACCTATGCCTTACTCAAATCTCTTAAGCATTTCAAGACTTATGTGGGTTGTTCCAAAATCATTGCTTTTGTCCCACATTCTGCGTTAAAGATATATTTATTATTAACTCAAACTGATTGCTTAGGGACTCGTGCTAGGTGGGTTACTAAAATACAAGAATATGATTTAGAGATTAGACCCACCAAGTTAGTCAAAGGCCAAGGCTCGGCTCAAATGATGACCGAAGGTAATGAAAAAGCTCTTGGTTTGATTTGTCTTAACGATTCATCTTCACCTAAGCTGCAGAGATTAGGAGAGCATGAGTGGTACAAGGACATTATTTATTACTTGGTAAATCTTATATGTCCTAACCATTTAGTCGATCATAAGAGTAGGGCTCAGATTAAAAGCCACTAAGTATTGCCTCATGAAGGATGGCCTTGGATGGAGAAATCTTGAGGGCATAGTACTTAGGTGTGTTGATGAAATTGAGTCCAAAAAGTTAGTTTCTAAGTTTCATTCGGGGTTTTGTGGTGGTCATTATGCTGCTAGAACTACTGTCCACAAAATTCTGAGAGCTGGTTATTATTGGCCTTCGATTTTTTCTGATGTGCATAAGTTTGTTAGAAGTTGTCAAGCCTGCCAACTGTTCACTGGGAAACAGAAGCTTGCTACCCTGCCCTTATAACCTTTCGTTGTGGAGGCACCTTTTCAACATTGGGGTCTGGACTTCATCGGGAAGTTTCATGAAAATTCTAGCAATGGCTACAAATGGATTTTGACTGCTACTGATTATTTCACTAAATGGGTTGAAGCCATCCCTGCTAAGAATTCCACTGAAAAGGTCATTATGGATTTCATTAAAAATAATATCATTACTAGATTTGGTGTCCCTGCTAAGATCACTACTAATAATGCCAAGTCTTTTAGTTCTTCAAAATTGTCATCTTTTTGTTTCAAGTATGGCATTGTCTTATCTCATTCATCAAATTAATATCCTCAGGGTAATGGACTTGCTGAATCAAGTAATAAAAATCTCATAACCATTATCAAGAAGATAGTAGGGGATAATAAAAGAGCTTGGGATAGCAAAATCAAGTATGCTTTATGGGTAGATAGGATTACTAAAAATAAAGCTACTGGAAAGAGTCCCTTTGAATTAGTTTATGGCTTGGATGTAACCTTACCTGTGCACTTGAAATTGCCAACTTATCAACTCCTGCATTTTTCCACTAATAAAGATGTTGTTCAACATAGAATTGATCAGATTGTGGAGTTGGATGAAACTCATAGGACAACTTTTGATAATATATGTAAAAGTCAATCTAACAATAAGAAAAGCTTTGATAAATCATCTGGATCTAGATCTTTGCAGGTTGGAGATATGGTACTCCTTTGGGATCACAAGAATGAAAAACCGGGAAAACATAAGAAATATGACAGTTTGTGGCTGGGACCATACATTATCCAAGACATTGCTGGGCCAAATTCATTCCACTTGAGCAGGTTGAATGGTGAACCACTTGACTTACCTGCGAATGGCCAAATGCTCAAGCTATTCTTCAAAGATAACATCTGATGCTATGGGGCATCCTCTATTCTGGATTCCCACATTCCTACAGTGCAACAACGTGTCCCCAAGTAGAGCCAGATGTTGACCACTACGTGTCAACGACCCATAGCAGTACACCCACTTTTTTTGCAAAAGCGATAACGCCTGATCGATGTGTCCGTGTCGTCCAGCTATCATCATCAACCTAATTATCATGTTGTAATGTAAACCCATTTTGCATATACGTGATGTAAATAACCCCAGCAGATCTGTGTCATGTATGTAATTGCCTAGGTAAACATATTTTTCTGGTAACGATCTACATTCCAGGAGGTTTTTTGTCTCAGCGATCCATTCTCGGATGGCCGACAGAGTTTTCCTTCAGCCTTACCCCAAAGCCGGAATGAATCTTGTCACCAGGATCTTAGGCGAGTCCTAGTGTTATAAATCGAGTCTGTGTAAAAGTGATTTGGGAATAATCCTAACTATTTGGTTAGGTTATTTTATTACAAGTTGCTTAGTCTGCTAGATTATATTTGTGTCGCAGAAATGAGTAGTCTGTGAGGGTCTTTTCCAAATGGGTTTCCCCCTTGAGATGTAAAAAATGTAAAAAAATCATGATGTAAAGTGTCATGAGGGTTAGAAAAATAATTTATCCCCTCATAGGTCCTAGGTCCTAGGTAAATTTAAATTTTCCAGAGGTAAAATTCGTGGATCCTTTAAAAACTTAAATCTTAACAAGTCCAGGGACTAAGGTTAATTGATTATTTTGCTAAATTTTATGCCTTGGGTCCCTAGGGTTAAGTCAAAGTCAAAATTTTGATGAAATAAATGCAAAATTTTAATTTTTGAATTTATTAAAATGCATTTAATTCGAAAATTCGAAATTTCCTCAATATTTTAAAATTTCGACAGGTAAGATTAAAAGAAATTTTGATCCTCATCAACGATCGAGCTCACTTTGATAAGGATCACTCGAACTAGCCATTGGGAGATTTATCTTTAAATAGGAAGTCAGTTGTCAGTTGAGATGATTCGATCTTTGCGCTGTGTGCTAAGTGAAAGCTCTCTTGTAATATTTTTTCATGAGCAATAAAGAAAGACTTTGGGGTTAATTTCTATTGGTGTTACTCTTCGTGGAAATGTTGTAAGATGTGTTATTTTCATGCATAGATTTCCTTTTAACCATTCATGATAGCTTTATGAAGAGTGATTTAAGCACATGTATCTTACTTGATCACTGGGGTTTGAATGGTAATTTAAGTTATGAATATAATGGCAGGTTTCTCTATTAAATCTGAATTTTATTATCGTTTTCTCGCCCTATGTTAATGGTTGAATTGAGTTGTGCAGGGAATTCTTGATTTTTAGACCATCAGGTGTTCGGGGAAGTTTTCAGTTGGACCAGCCAACTCCCGATTAGTATTTTCTGAAAAGTCTAGCTTGATTGCATCTCGGGCTTATCATAAGAAGTTTCATTGTTGATGCATGAAGGGTTTTGGGCAAAGCACCTCCATTTAACCTAAAAAATTCAAAACTTTTTTGTGCTAAATAGATAAATCTGGCTTTTAAGAGCCTTAGATTGTCAGAGTTGGGAGCGGAGTTGGACTCACACTGGCCAGATCTGGTAGATCTGCTACTCCTGTGCATGGATTTGTAATTTTTTAAAATTTTATCTGACTTAGGGTTTCTGGGGTTTCATTTTTTTGGTATATCGGGATTCTAGGTGTTTGTGTTTTCAGGAATAGGTTGCAGATCTAAGGATGAAATTTGATTTTGAACCCAGATCTAGGCCCTGGAAGGTAAGATCTGGCCTCAAGACTAGCTTTTGCAAGGATACTATCCAGACTTGTTGCAGTCTAAGGGTTTAAATTTTTCTTGAGGCGATTCTGCAAGGGCTTCATTAATAAATCTGAGATAAAATTTAACCTGGAAATTTCTAGGTTTCATTGGGCTGCAATTTCCCATTCTGTTTGCTGCCTGGGGTCTTTTCAAGCAGAATTATTTTCGAATTTATTTTTTAAAGGGTTTTGTTGCCTTGGGTTTTATCCCTCACCCTTGTTGTCCTCTATTTTCACTGCCTTCCCCTCTACTCTACCTGCAAAACAAAATCCAAAACCCTCGTTGGCAACTACACCCCAATATCTTTGTGTTTTCTGTTCTCTACACGCGGCTGGCTCCGTTCTTATCGTTGCCCATCAAATCATAACCCCTCATACCTAGCTACAGTCACCCTCTAACCCGTGGCTTCACTTATGTGCAGCTCTCAGCAACTCATACCTGATCTGCTGATCCCTTTCCTCTCTCGTCGTATACCTTCTCCCTAACCTAAGTGTTCTTTCCCATGACTTTGTTTGCTGCTTCCATCTCCACGCAGTTTTGCCCTACGCTGCTGCCATTTCATCCTCCGTCCAGCTTTTCCTCCACACTGCCTTTGTCGAGTTCCCTTCCTCGCTGTCCACATCCGCGTCCTACGTTCCCCTTCTGTGGCTCCCTTCTACTCAATCCTGCAACAGATAACCCTTACGTATTACCTCCAGCTCCTCGCTCTTCTCCAGTTGCTCCTCCGCAGTCCTTTCCTCCAAATTGCATTAGTCACTGCACCTTTCCATCGCTCAGCATTCCGTCGAACTCCTCTTTCCTTCGCCGACGAGAAAACTGCAGACCTGCACCAACAACAAACGCAAGCATATGATTTCCCTTTTTTTGTCTATACGCTTGTGCTTTAGGTTAGATAGGGTTAGATTAAGTTTAGCATATTTATGATTTTTTGTTCCATTTTGATTTTGTTTTAAAAAATAAAAAATCTAAAACTTTAAAAAATTCAAAAGTTCGATTTCCATTTCCATTTTATTTTGTTAGGTTAGGTTCCATTTTTAGTTTTTTTTTTGGATTTATGAATTGGGTTTTGTTTTATTTTTTGTTTCTTTTAGTTTATTTTATTTTCATTTAAATTTTAAAAATCTAAAAAAACATTCAAAATATAAAACCTAAAAACGTTAAAAAATTAAAAGATTTCAAAAAAGATGAAAGGGACTTCACATTTTGTCACTTCAAGAAATCCTAAAGTTCTAAATCAAAATAAATTTCACATTTAAATGTTTTAAATTTTTATGTGGTCTCTGGCCCAGTAAAAAATTTAAAAAATTATTAAATTTTTTTCGATTTATTTCGGTCACATTTAGTCTTGCTTAACATATCGAGAAATTCACCTAAGGAATAATTAAGTTGTCAATCTAAAATTTTTTCTTGGCGTCTTTTGTGCTAAGATAGGAGCTAAAGGTAAATTTTTGTGGTATTTGTCATTTCTTTATAGTTAAATATGCTTAAATTTTTATATCTGAAGATTAACTATTTGAAAGTGGTAAATTTCCTAGATTTGGGATTTTAAACACAATCATTTAAATTCTAGGGTCTGAACTGGTTAGCTTTTAAATTTCGTGGTTGATTAAGGTATTTGTATCTCTTGAAATTTAATTGCTAAGACATTGTGCATCTAGTGAAATTGATTGTCATTGCTTGAATCATTTAAAGCTCGTTATATGTTAGATATTTTGCAAATGTTTTCAAGCGATTGTTAAATAATTTTATCGTTGAATTATAAACAAATTTCATATCTTTGTTTCCTAAGCAACAATTGATAATCAATTACTTGGATCATTGACTCCATAAGGCACTGGTATTAATCATTTAAAATCTAATCAAATTCTAAATCTTGCTAAGCCTTAGTCAAGTATTTGATTGCCTCGCTATGTTTCCCGAACCGGTTGATTCCCAGTTGGTTCTCCTTCATCCCATTTCTCCATAGGGTCTACCCCCCTTAGCTTGTTGTAGGGAGACAGCTTAAATGGAGAGATCGGGGATCAGGGTGACAACCCCCAATTTGAGCGTTGTCGTTGTGCCTAGACAATCTGTGCGACAACAGGACCCATTAAAAATAATTAATTATTTTAATAAAGCTGTCTCCGGGTGGAATTTCCCAAAAGGATTTCTGGGTATTGGAGAATGCATGTGTCTAAGCCTCCCTGTAAATTTTGAGACTTAGAGCAAATCTGATGCTACCAAAAATCAACACTCCCTCTTAGCGAGGAATGTGCTCTAGCAAGGCACCCTGCTGAAGCATCACTCTATTTTGTAACATCCCCTTCTGCGCTACTAATGTCTGAACTCATGTCCACAAACTACTGCGCAAATGTTGTATACGTACTATCGTTGATCCTGCCACAGTCAACACTACATTTGTATTGCAAATCCCTCTCAATTCTGCGTCCGTGCTGCTACTAGCACTGCCACTAATAATACTGCATCTACACTGCAACCTTCTCCAATTGTCGCTACTACTACATTAGCAACAGAAAAGCATCCCAAATTACTGAACAAGTGTTCAGTATGATGCATCTCATTGTTGGAGTTCTGACTACTGCTAGTCTCTACGTTGACACTCTGAAGCCTCTGCACTATTGTAAACTCTGCTCTGTGCCAAGTTCCAACTGCACTACTGCCAACTCTAGCTCTGCGTTGCTCAGTGTCTGGTACTCCTCGCCACTGGAACTGTCACTCTGACACTCCCCTGCACCAACTGATACTGGTCCGTCCGGCTACTTCTGATATGGGCTCCCGTAGCAAGGAATTGAACCAAGAGGTGGGCTCCTCAAGGATCTTGCCCAACTGCAGCCCTTTCGAACTACAGTTCTAGATCTCCCCAATCCCTCCTAGAGATGCCTGGGCTATCATGGCAAACTCCTCCTCAATCTTCGTGGTTGCAACCTTCAGATCATGCTTCTCATCTTTGTCCTTCTTCCTGAGAGGACACTGTGTTGCGTAGTGACCGAATTGACCACACTTGAAGCATTTGATATTCGAAACATCTTTCTTCTTCTTCCGCTGCTCCTACTACCCCTTGGATAAAAGGGCTGCATTCTCTTCCTCTTCCTTTGGCTTCGACCCACTATTGCTGCTTCTGTCAAGTTTACATTTGACAAAGTCTCTCCACAACTCCTCTTGCTTAAGAGCTGCCCACATTCCATCCCAGTCTGGCAAAGTCGCCCTGTCAAGGATGCTCTAGACAAAAACTTGGCACTCCTCAGACACTGAATTCATGGCCAGTCTTACCATCTCGGAAGCTTGAGGTGTTGACCCCACAACAACTAGCTCGTCTCAAATCTCCTCGATAGAAATACTGAGAAGGGGGTGAATCAGTGTTTATTTTCAATTGTTATTATGTCCAGTTAGATTCTACACAATTAAAATCAAAGAAATGAATGATCCTATTATAAAAACAAGGAGGATAAAAATAATTTTATCAAATGAAAGAGTACAATAAGATGTGAGGGTTCTAACCCTTCAAAACTTAGGCACCAACCTATTGCTAAGAACCAACTTGGACTTAATGAGGCTCCGACCTCTAGGGCTTTGACCCTATCTTCTCCAAGGCACCAACCTTGTGTTTATGGGCACCTACCCAAAGGACACCAATCCTTCATTGCTGCTTTACTGAAGTTGTTAGTTCAAGGATGTTTCATTTCACCAATCTACACCATACCGCATCATCTCCACTTATTTATCAATACTGCACCAAAGTCTGCACCATGACTTCTCCACTGCTTCAATCACTAGATTATCTCAAGACAACTTAAACAATGTTGCACCAAGACCACTGTTCAAACAACTCCAATTTTCTTACACAAGAATCATATCAATATTCCCGTGCCGAAATATATTACTCCAATGCTACTGCTCAAATCGAAATAGAGCCCCAGGACTAAGGTTTTAAGGGTCGTCACAGGTCCGAAAAAGAAGGTACTTACAGTTCTGCACCGGTCCGAAGTCTGGAGATTATGCCATGGTCCGAAGCTCCAACTCTACCACCACTGTAACAACAATAAATAAGAGGTACAGGTCTGAAGTTTATTGTTGTAGGTCAAAGAAACGCAAAGACTGCACTAGATTCATGCTACTGTGATATGCACCGAGCCACATAATTTACGTGACAGGTCCAAGGGTTTGTCTACAAGGAATTTAACACTGTTCCGAGCTTCTGTGATATGCACTGAGTTCTGGTCTGAGATGTATTAGTGTGTCTGAGATACAAGAAGGTAGCACCAGGTCCGAGGATAGGAGGTCCTCAGAGATCACAGGTCCGAATGTGCATATACAGTCACAGTGATTAACCCAAAAACATTATACTTCAAGATTTATCGTTTATCTTTTCTTGACCTTCTTCAATTCACAAGGTGTGAACTCTGTTTCTTCTCTTTATCTTGTGTTCACCGAAAAGATGATAGAAAACTGAATCTCGGATTGTGTATTAATAGTCTTTTTCTAAGGAGGAATGAAGAGACACGTCCCTTCAAGCAAGCCGACATGGGTAAGTAGTTTAGGTCGGCTTACTGTCCAGAATAACATTCTTTTCTTAGAAAATTCATCTCTCAGATTACTTGGAGTTTCGAGCCCAATAATAGCTCATTAGAAAGCTAAAATTATGCTCTAAAGAATGGTGTGGGTCTCATGGTGAGTTGCAACATTTAAGGAGGTGAAAGAATATTTTTAATGTGATTGGTGCAAAATTAGACTTCCTCTTATTAGGCTTCTTCATTATAGGCTCATGATGTTATACATGTCATCATGTCATATGCAACATTGTCAACATGTAGTCTTCCATCCTCATCTAGTCCTTCACCAAGAGTGGTCTTCATCATCCATTAAGATCACTAGAGGTAAGACATGTCATCTAGCACCCTAGAGAATTTTCCATTCCGGCCACTACCATATTGACATCAATGACAACCTAGATTAACAATCTCCCACTTTGTCATTGATGGAAATATTCCAATTTTTTCTCCCCCTTTGACATCAATGGAAAATGGGGTGCCAATAAACTCCCCCTTGTCACACTGCTCCCTCTGTCATGTTGCTCCCCCTGTCACGCTGCTTCTTTGCTTGATTTCTTTAATGTGATGCAAGAGCAATGACCTCCATCTTTTGGCGAAGGTGTTCAAATGCTTCTCATGGAAGAGGTTTTGTAAAAATATCTGCAATTTGCTCTTTCATATTGATGTATTCCAACTTGATGTTTTGTTCAACAACCTGTTTGTGAAAATTTATGAGTATAACACATAAGAAATCCCTATTGCAATATCTGGTTTATTATCTCCTACTTGTTGTTTACATTAACAAGTTATTTAATAATATAAACATTGAAATAAAAACAATTGCAGCCTTCATAAACATACAGATCAACAATTGAAATAAACTAAGACGACACAAGGGACACTGTTATTTTTGGACAATCATCCCCAGAAAAACCCAATGCGGGAAAACTGGTGCAGCAGATGAGGGTTTCATTATTATGCAGATTTCTGAATACAAATAAGGTGCCAGAAATGGCTCACCCTTCAAAGATTATCCTTGGCAGAAGTACCTTTCTCCGGAGACAGATATTTCGGCTAATCCACAATCGGATGACTGGCCCCACAGTAACTTCGACTGTTCCTTAGCTGGACAGCGAAAGCTGCTCCAACTATCTTATGGAACTGCATCACCCTCCTACGGCTCTACGTTAGCTAATCAACTCTCAGTCTGGCCCACGAAATCACCTCAGTGTAGCCTCTTCAGCCCAGCGTGTTGCTTGCGTTAGCCTCTGCGTCCTCTACGATGGCCTCGTCAGCCTTTGCATCAACTCTTGATGCCTCCACATCAGCCTTCCTAGGCTCTACGCTGTCTCTCTGGCACTTTCTCTACCTCTCTTATATGTATTCTCGGCCTCCTACCGAACTGCCCCTCGCTGCAACAGATCACTAAATCGATTTCTCAGCAAACCCTTCCCCAGAATATCGCATTCACTGATCAACTTGGTGTATCTCCAACTGACCCTCAAACCTCCTCTTATACTTTTCCTGTCAAGTCTTCAACGGCCGAGATTAAGTCCCTATTCAATGACTAAGATTAGATCTGGCTTGATCCTCGTTATTTAGAATTTTCTCACCCATATTATATTAATACACATTAATATTTTAATTTTTCTAAGTTTATACTTAGGAACCCCATTAAAAATATTAATTATCTTAATATCTCTTCATCCGGGTGGAATTTCCCCAAACGATTTTTGGGTCTTGGAGATCTCATGTGCCTTAGCCTCTCCACCAATTTTCATGGCTAGAGCACATCCGATGCTACCAAAAATCAACACTCCCTCTTAGCAAGGAATGTTCTCTAGTAATGCTTCATCACATAAACATCACATTGATCCTCCGCAACAGTACCTATGCTGATGTTTGGCCTGCGACCTCACATCCCCTGCACTGCTGCTTCCTATACTGTTGCCCATGACACTGCCATTGCCACTGCCACATCTGTACTGCAGCTCCCTCTCAACATGCTGCATCATGTTGCCCATAGCACTGCCATTGTTAACTGTTGCACTGCAACTCAGTTACCAAGAAGTAAGTAACTGACTTCACCCAAATACTGACATCCCAGTCAGTCAGGAAGCCTTGTGATGCTGAAGCTACCTCTGCTGCTATTCTGTGCTTGCTCTGCTACCACTGCATTGTTGCAAACACCTTTGTGCCTCTCGCACTGCTGCAATCTCCACTGCACTGCTACAGTCTTATGCGCTCTAGCACTGCCTTGCCGCTCCACTACACCTTGCTCCACCCGATACCTGTCATCATGCTACTGTCATTAATGGCTACCGTAGCCATATGTGATCAAGAGTTTGGCCACCTCAAGGATCCTGCCTCTAGCATGTAGTCCTCCTGACTACAACTCATGTCACCCCACCTCTTCTCTAGAAGTGCATGAGCAGTCATGGCACAATCATCATCAGTCTCGACATCCTTCCTCGCCTTAGCTGGAGCTGCCTTTGAATCAGAAGCTTCTCCCTTGCCTTTCTTCTTGGGGCACTGAGATGCATAATGTCCCATCAACCCACAGTTGAAGCACTTGAGCTTGGAGATGTCCTTCTTCCTCTTCCCTTGCTGTCCCATAGAGGCTAGAGTCGCATCCTTCTCCTCTTTCTTGACTCGAACTCCCTTACCAATACTTCCCGCCTTGGTTAACCACCTGATCTCTTCTTGTTGAAGAGCTGCCCACATCTCTTCCTAACCAGGGAGTCACTGTGCTCAAAATACTTTGGACAAACGTCTCCCAGTCCTCAGAGATTGCATTCAGAGCAATCCTAACCATAAACTCTGGATCTGGTGTAGACCCCACGGAAATAAGTTGGTAACAATTTCCTTGCAATCTGAGGAGGAAGTGATCTATCTCATCTCATTTCTACATCTAATATGACCTCAGTTGATTTTCCAATAACATCTTTCGCTGCACGAAAGAGCCCTGGTATAAGGTGGTTAGCGCCTCCCACATCTCCCTTACTGTGTTCTTCTCAGCGATATGTGGTATGACATGATACTTGACCCTGTCTAGGATCATGCATTTCGCCTTTGCCTCAGCCTTCTCATAGTTCTCATTCTCAGCTGGGTCAACTAGGATAGCTACTACTTTCAAGGCATAGTACTTTCAGATCTGGATTTCTTGACTAGAAATCTGTCGAGGTAGTGCTTCCCTCCACCTTGGTTTTGTCTCCTTAGACATTGTCCTGCATCGACAGAAACATCGCCCCACTAGCTCCTAAAATCACAATCTACACAACTCCTTTAGCCCCGACAACTGAAGAATCTGAGCCCTTCTAACTTTGCACAATCACAATGAGAACTGGATCAGCTCCTCCTGGCCTCAGCGTCAACCCTTCCTAGCTGACAAAGATGACGGGGCATTGCGTAAGCCTGATCTGCCTCCTTCTGTCTCCGCGCTGGCCCTTCCCTTGGCTCTAAGTGTTGACGCAGGCTCTCCGTGAGCCTCTGCGTCACCCTCTAAGCGTTGCGTCACTTCTTCTCTTGTCGCTTCAGCCCTGGAACAATGGTGTCTCTTGGCACAGCTGCTTCTGCTGCAAATTTTCAGATCTCTTCTACTAGTGTCTTTAGTCCTCCTATGATCTGCAATCTCTTTGATACCATGTGAAAAATTTTAAATCTAATACATCAGAAACCCCTACTGCAATATCTGGTTTATTATCTCCTACTTGTTATTTACATTAACAAGTTATTTAATAATATAAACATCGAAATAAGCACAATTGCAACCTTCACAAACATACAAATCAACAATTGAAATAAATTGAGACAACACAAGGGACACCATTATTTTTGGACAATCGTCCCTGGAAAAACCCAATGCGGGAGAACCAGCAGCAGCTAAGGGTTTTATTATTATGCAAATTTCTAAATACAACCAGGGTGCCAGAAATGGCTCACCTTTCAGAGATTATCCTCGGCAGAAGTACCTTTCTTCGGATACAGATATTCCAGCTAATCAGCAACCGATGATTGGCCCCACAGTAACTTCCACTATTCCTCAATTAGACAGCGAAAGCTACTCCAAGCTATCTTCTAGAACTGTGTCACCCTCCTACGACTTTGCATCAACTAATCAGCTCTTAGTCTGGCCCACGAAATCACTTCAGCACAGCCTCTTTAGCCAAGCATCAGCTCTGCAGCCCTTTGCGCTGCTTGCGTCAGCCTCTGTATCAGCCTCTTGGCCCTCTGCATCCCTTGTGCTGGCCTCTTCAGCCTCTGCATCAACCTTCCTAGGCTCTGTGCTGTCTCTCTGGCATTTTCTCTACCTCTCTGATATGTATTCTTGGCCTCTTGCCGAACTACCCCTTGCTGCAACAGATCACTAACTCGATTTCTCAGCAAACCCTACCCCAGAAAATCGAATTGACTTATCAACTTGGTGTATCTCCAACTGACCCTCAAGCCTCCTCTTATACTTTTCCTGTTGAGTCTTCAACGACCGAGATTAAGTCCCTAACCAACAGATAAGATTACATCTGGCTTGATCCTCGTTATTTAGAACTTTCTCACCCATATTATATTAATACACATTAATATTTTAATTTCCTATGTTTAGACTTAGGAGCCCCATTAAAAATATTATTTTAATATCTCTTCATCCGGGTGGAATCTCCCCAAACGATTTTTGGTTCTTGGATATCTCATGTGCCTTAGCCTCTCCACCAATTTTCATGGCTAGAGCATATCCGATGCTACCAAAAATCAACACTGTTCACGCAAGTGATATTTGATTGGAATATGTTTGGTCTTTGAGTGCATTACTGGATTCTTTGAGAGACTGATGGCACTAGTGGTTTCACAATAGATGGTGATTGGATGTTTAGTTTCTATGTTGACATCCTTCAAAGCTTCCTTCATCCATAGTATCTATGTAGAACAATCTACAACAACTATATATTCAGCTTCAGCTGTGGAAAGAGATATAGATGAAATGGCACTAGTGGTTTCACAATAGATGGTGATCGGCTATTTAGTTTCTATGTTGACATCCTTCAAAGCTTCCTTCATCCATAATATCTGTGTACAACAATCTGCAACAGCTATATATTCGGCTTCAGCTGTGGAAAGAGATATAGATGATTGCTTATTGCTAAGCCAAGATACTAAGCAATCTCCCATGAAGTATGCATTTCCGCTGGTACTTTTTCGATCGTCCACGCTTCCAGCCCAATCAACGATGGTGTAAGTTGTCACTGTAAGAGTTGTGCTTTTTGGATACCAAAGAACAAAATCAGGAGTTCCTCTCAAGTATCTGAGAATTCTTTTCACAACCAACAAATGGGATTGTTTAGGAGCTGATTGAAATCTTCGCACCATTCCTACTAGTTGCATAATGTCGGGTCTTGTAGCAGTTAAGTATAGGAGAGCTCCAATTATTGACCTATAAAGAGTTGCATCTATCGAGGGGAATTCATCATCTTTGCTCGATTTGCAGTCTACGGTCATCGGTGTGCTCATAGGTGCACAGTCTTCCATCCCATATCTTTTAAGCATGTCTTTAAGATATTTTGCTTGAGATATGAACATGTGAGAATTTCTGAATCTACACATCAGAAATCCTACTGCAATCACTGATTTATCATCTCCCACTTGTTCTTTACATTCGACAAGTTATTTAAATAATTTAACAGAGATGAAAACACTATTGCAGACTACACCTATATACAGATCATGAACTGAAATAAATTGAGACAATCACACAAGGGGCACTATTATTTTTGGACAATCGTCCTCGAAAAAACCCAATTCGGGAAAACTGCTGCAGCATATAGAGAGTTTGTATTATTAAGAAAATTTATGAATACAACTACGGTGCCAAATCCGGCTCACCCAACAGAGAATAAACCTGGCAGAAGTACCTCTATCCAAAGACAGATATTTTGACAATTCCAGCAACTGATGATCAAACCCCACAAATGACAATTGGTGTTCCCATTGCTGGGCAATGATGGCTGCTCAAAGCTCTGTGCTGGAACTGCATGACCTCTTCTAGGAGTTGCGTCACCCTCCCAATGAGCCTCCCCTGCTCAAAAGTCAATATGTTGAATTGCTGCTCTTTCTGCCCCACAGAAAACCCCACTGTTGCCTCTAAGGAACTGCGTCTTCCCCTCTAGCTTCTGCGTCACCCTCTCTGGTGTTGCGCTATCTCTCCTGCTATTGCTCTGTCTCTCTGTTATGTAGCCTCGGGCTTGGACTGAAGTCCCTCTGTCGAACTGCCCCTCACTGCAACTCAGATCACTTAGCTCGACTTTCTCAGCAACACACCCCAGAAAAATCGAACTCTTTGATCTCTTGGTGTATATCCAACTGACCCTCAAGCCTCCTCTTATACTTTTCCTGTTGATGAATCAATGGCCATGATCTAATCTCTAAGCAACTGCTAATATTAAAACATCTTGACCCTCATCATCTAGAACCTTCTCACCCATATTTTTATTAATACACATTAATAATTTTATTTTCCTAAGTTTAGACTTAGGAACTCATTAAAAATATTAATTATTTTAATAACTCCTCATTCAGGTGGAATTTCTCCAAACGATTTTTGGGTTCTGGAGATCTCATGTGTTCTAGCCCCTCCACAAAATTTCGAAGCTAGAGCACATACGATGCTACCCAAAGTCAACAAAACATGCCTATTGTGGTTTGAGACACTTGTAGTCCAAGTAAGATAATTCCTCGATCGTCCATATTTCGAACTCTTTTGACATATTTTGAGCAAACTCATGGCTCATCTCATAATCATTGCTAGCAAAAATCAGATCATCAACATAGACAAGAGTGACTATTAATTTATCCTTGCCCATCTTCATGTAAAGATTACTTCCCGCCACCCCCTTTTTGAAGCCTTGTTGTTGTAGATAGTGATCCAATCTTGCGTACCAAGCTCTAGGAACTTGTTTCAACCCATATAATGCCTTTTTCAACTTACATACAAAGTCTTTTCATTCTGATAGATCAAACCTTTCTAGTTGCTCCATGTAGACTTCTTCCTTGAGTTCCCCATTCAGAAATGTTGATTTTATGTCCATTTGTTTGACTTTGAATCCTTTTGAGCAAGAAAATGCCAAGAACATCCTTATAGCTTCCATACGAGCTACCGGTGCAAAGGTTTCTTCAAAGTCGATTCCTTCAATTTGTGAATAACATTTACAAACAAGCCTTGCTTTATTTCTGATGATTTGTCCATCTTCATTCATTTTGTTTTTGAACACCCACTTGGTTCCAATCATATTTTTATCCTTTGGATGAGGTACCAGCTCCTATGTATCATTATTCTCGATTTGAGACATTTCTTCTTCCATGGATTCCACCCAATGAGGATCCTTGCTTGAGTAAAAGTTTTTGGTTCTATCATAGATTGGAAAGCAACATCATCTTTCCTTGGTGTGCTTGTCATCCTTCTTCAGGTTTGTGTTCGCTCATCTACATTGCCAATAATCTGCTCTTCCAAATGATGTTTTTGGAAGAATTTCATTTTCGAAGGAGTTTGAGATGGTTCGTTTTGTTTTTCTTGATCTTTTTCCTCTTTTTCAAGTTCTTCTTCGTTTTCTTCAATGAAGGGGTCAACTTCATGATCTTCAATTTCCTTTTTTGGAAGGGCTTCATTGATATTCACATCAATGCTTTCCACTATTTTCTGTAGTCGATTATTGTAGCATTTGTAAGCTTTGGTCCTAGTAGAATATCAAAGGAATATTCCTTCGTCATCCCGACAATCAAATTTTCCTATTGAGTCAGCATTGACATTTATAAAGCATTTGCTTCCAAAAATCCTGAAGTATTTTAATGAAGCAGGTCTTCCTTTCCATAATTCATAAGGAGTCTTCTCATTATTTGGTCTTAGTTGAGTTCGATTCAAGGTATAAACTGTTGTCTCGACTACTTTTCTCCAAAATTGTGTCTGTAAGTCAGCTACTAGTAACATTGTCCTTGCCATTTCTTGAACGGTTCGGTTTCTTGAACGGTTCGGTTTCTTCTTTCAACTACCCCATTTTGCTTGGGTGTTCTAGCAGCAGAAAGTTCTCTTTTGATTCCATGTACTTTACAGAATTCATCAAATTCTTTTGATGTGAATTCTCCCCCTCTATCCATTCTAAGACATTTAATCTTAGAATTCTTTTCATTTTCTACAAGAGCTTTAAGATTCTTAAAACATTCAAATGCTTCGGATTTATATTTTATGAAATATACCCACTTCATTCTAGTATAGTCATCAACAAATAAAGAAAAGTACCTTTCACCTAGGAGCATTGGAGTTCTAGTTGGCCCACATAAATCAGCATGAATGATCTCCAAAGGCTTTGATGTTGAGAACGCCTTAGCCTTGTGGCTAGTTCTAGTTTGCTTACCGTGTTGACATGGGCCACATACAGCTTGATCTGGTTTGAACATCTTTGGAATGTCCCTTACTGCATTAATTTTGCTAATAATGATCAAGTTATCAAAACTTGTATGCCCCAATCACTTGTGCCATAACCAATTTTCATCTGTTTGACTCAAGTAACATTTGTCTTCGTGGATTTCGCTCAAGATGTAAACGTTATCTGGTGTTCTTACTCCTTTAGCCACAAGTTCTCCTGAGAATGAGTTTCTTATTTCACAATCTTGGTGCTAAAGACAACATTATGTCCTTGGTCACAAATTTGGCTAACACTCAAGAGATTGTGTTTGAGTCCTACCAGCAAAGAATTTTGAGCCTTCCCTTTTCCATTAACAAGGGCAACGGTCCCTTTTCCAGTGATTTTAGCAGCTCCACTTCCAAAGGATACACTTCCATCCTTATTGTTCAATGAGACAAACTTCTTCTTGCCACCTGTTATATGTCTTGAGCACCCACTGTCCACAAACCAATGGTTTTCATCACTATGAACACATAGAGCTAGGACACATTTATTCGTATTGAGATTCTCCCTTCTCGCTTCTCTTCTTTTGAGTGGAAAATTTTGTTCGTTATGTCCATAATCATTACATAATGAGCAAATTGGATCAAACTTGGTCAAAGGATCAAAGGAGTTATAGGTCTTGATTTGTCCTTGCTCTTTAAGACCACATGGTTTATTTGTTTGATCCTTCAATCTTGGTGTTTCATTCTTACGATCCATGCAATGTTTAGCTTGATGACCAAATTTTTTACAATAATAACAATACCCAAAAAAGATAGTTTGGTACCTATTGTAATAGCCATGACTAGAATCAAAATTCTTCCTTGGAGTTACTCTTTCTTCATTCTTTGGATTTGAGATGGGCCTTTGATGAGATGAATTTTCTTCTTTTGGATTGCTAGAAAGTATGTCGGCATAGCTTCTTGCATTATCCTTAGTACTTGATGATTCTCCTTTAAAACCAATCCTGGATTTGTCATATTGAGGTTTTTGAGCATTAAGGATATTGTCAAGTGTTTGAGAGCTTTACCAACTCTTTTTGACTTGCTCCAATTCCTTCCTTAGAGATACTATTTCAGCTTCACGATTTTCACAGATTTCTTCCTTTTCTTTTAGCTTATTTTTCAAGAGGTCTTCCCTTCTTTTTGCTTCCTCCCCTTCTACCTTGAGAGAAATGATCTTATTTCGTAATTTTTCAATTTCTTCAATGGTACTTATTAACAATTCATCTACATTTCCTTCTATTCCTGAATCATCATCATTTGTGAATGCCATGAACAATACTTCTTGGCTTCCAGCATAGTCATTTTCTTCATCTGATTCATCATTACCTCCTTTTTGATGAGGGAAATTTTTGGTTGATTTCTTCTTGATGATTACAAATTCATCTTCATCAGACTCATCTTGTTTAGAGAAGAAATTCTTCTTATTAAACCCTTTCTTTTTGTATACCGTCTTTTTAGAATCTTCCTCATCATCACTATCATGTTTACGAGGACATTTTGCAACATAATGACCTATTCTTCCACAATTGAAACAAAATAGAGGGTACTTACCTTTTAGCTTGGATCCTTTCTTAGGTCTTTGTACAAATTGTGCTAGTTCGGTTTCAGCATCGGAATCATCACTGCTGGTATTCCATCCTTTTTTTCCTCTTGTTGATTTTGAGGCTTTAAATGCTGCTTCTTTGGAATTTTGGATTCCTTTCCTCATTTCATAGGCAGTGAGAATTCCATGAAGTTCATCCATCTTGAGGTTGTCTAGATCCTCCATTTCTTCTATAGCACTCACTTTGAAGTCAAATCTGTCAGGAAGAGATCTCAAAATTTTTGAACCACTGTACTTTCTTCAACTTTTTCTCCTAACCCTTTAAGGGAGTTGACAACTTCAGTCACACGGAGAAGGTATGATGCGATATTTTCTTCGTCATCCATTTTAAGAATTTCGAATTGTCTTCTATGAGTTTGAAGCTTTGCCTTTTTAACTTTAGAATCCCCATCATATAAGGCAATTATCTTGTCCCATACTTCTTTGGCCGAGTCACAATTCATGACTTTTGTAAATTCAAAGTCAGTGATTCCACTAATGATGGAATTTAAAGCTTTGGCATTTGCAATGTAAGCTTTCCTTTCGTCTTGATCAATTGGAAGAGTGGAAGGAGAAGTGTACCCATTCAAAACAGAATGCCAAACTTCAGGTCCAAGGGACATCAAGTAGTAGGACATTCTTTTCTTCCGAAAACCAAAATTTGTGCCATTGAACAAAGGAAACCTTCCTGACACTTCTTGATTTTTCATCGTGACTAAGAATCCTTCTTCCAGTTGTTAGGTTGATTATGAAGAAGCTGGCTCTGATACCAATTGTTAGAAATGTTGAGAGGGGGCTGAATCAATATTTCTTTTCAATTGTTATTATGTCCAGTTAGATTCTACATAATTAAAATCAAAGAAATGAATGATCTTATTATAGAAACAAGGAGGATAAAAATCCTTTTATCAAATGAAAGAGTACAATAAGATGTGAGGGTTCCAACCCTTCAAAATTTAGGCACCAACGTATTGCCAAGCACCAACTTGGACTTAATGAGGCTCCGACCTCTAGGGCTTTGACCCTATTTTCTCCAAGGCACCAACCTTGTGTTTATGGGCACCTACCCAAAGGACACCAATCCTTCTTTGCTGCTTTACTGAATTTGTTAGTTCAAGGATGCTTCATTTCACCAATCTGCACCATACCGCATCATCTCCACTTCTTTACCAATATTGCACCAAAGTTTGCACCATGACTTCTCCACTGCTTCAATCACTAGATTATCTCAAGACAACTTAAACATTGTTGCACCAAGACCACTGTTCAAACAACTCCAATATTCTTACACAACAATCATATCAATATTCCTGTGCCAAATTATATTACTCCAATGGTACTGCTCAGATCGAAATAGAGCCACAGGACTAAGGTTTTAAGGGTTGTCACAAGTCCAAAAAAGGAGGTACTTATAGTTCTGCACTGGTCTGAAGTCTGGAGGTTATGCCATGGTCCAAAGCTCCAACTCTACCACCACTGTAACAACAATAAATAAGAGGTACAGGTCCGAAGTTTATTGTTGTAGGTCAAAGAAACACAGAGATTGCACTAGATTCATGCTACTGTGATATGCTACAAGCCACAGAATTTATGTGACAAGTTGAGAGTCTGTATGCAAGGATTTTAACACTGTTCCGAGCTTCTGTGATATGCAGCGAGTTCTGGTCTGAGATGTATTAGTGTGTACCAGCTACAGGAAGGTAGAACCAGGTCTGAGGATAGGAGGTCCTCAAAGATCACAGGCCCGAATGTGCATATACAGTCACAGTGATTAACCCAAAAACATAATACTTCAATATTTATTGTTTATCTTTCCTTAACTTCTTTAGTTCACGAGGTGTGAACTCTGTTTCTTCTCTTTATCTTGTGTTCACCGAAAAGATGATAGAAAACTGAATCTCGGATTGTGTATTAATAGTCATTTTCTAACGAGGAACGAAGAGACGTGTCCCTTCAAGCAGGCTAACATGAGTAAGTAGTTTAGGTCGGCTTACTGTCCAGAATAACATTCTTTTCATAGAAAATTCATGTCTCTCAAATTATTTGGAGTTTCGGGCTAAGTAATAGCTCATTTGAAAGTTAAAATTATGCTCTAAAGAATGGTGTAGGTCTCATGGTGAGTTGCAGCCTTTAAGGAGGTGAAAGAATATTTTTAATGTGACTAGTGCAGAATTAGACTTCCTCTTATTAGGCTTCTTCATTATAGGCTCATGATGTTATCCATGTCATCATGTCATATGCAACATTGTCATGATGTAGCCTTCCATCCTCATCTAGTCCTTCACCAAGAGTGGTCTTTTTCATCATCCATTAAGATCACTGGAGGTAAGACATGTCATCTAGCACCCTAGAGAATTCGCCATTCCCGCCACTACCATATTGACATCAATGACAACCTAAATTAACACTCCTGAAGCTTGGTAAGGAATGGATCAATGCGTTCCCCTTCTTCATTTGCATAGATATCATCTTCTGCTCCAAGTACATCTTCCGCTGCTCGGAAGATCCCTCATATAGCGTCGACAAAGCATCCCACATCTCCTTGGGAATGTCTTTGCCAGCGATGTGACAGACTGTATGATCCTTCACTCTGTCGAGGATCATTCTCTTGGTCTTCGCCATCTCTCCCTTGTACTTCTTGAGTAGATCTAGATCTGTGGGCTCAGCTACCACACTGTTGACATAGATCTTGAGAAAATGTTCATCTAGAAGGCATGACATCCTTGCCTTCCAAATCACATAGTTGGATGCACCATCCAATCGATCCTGATCTCTCAATCCACTGGCTGCCATCTCTACCAATCAAAAAATTCGAATGAACTCCTCTCTCCTGTTGTTGCTCAACAAATGAGAATTCGAATTCCCTTGCTAGGATCCTATTCTCTGAGGAATAAATTCGCTCAAGTGGCTCTTCTTCCCTCTGACGTATTTCTGCCTAGCAACTACCTGCAGAAAACCGCATCACACTAGGAACCCCTCTTTGCTGAAGCTTTTGTTGCATTGCTCCCTCTGCCGCTGACAAATCTCGACCTGGAAATCCTACCTCTTTGTTGACTCACTCACAGAGAGATTTAACATGAAAATCTTTCCCTCCTAGCCTAAATTGCGAATCCCTCTGGGGATTTGAATTGTTGCCTCTGCAGGAATTTCAAACTCTCTTCTTCCTTCAACGTTGGGCTCTTCCAACGCTACTCTCGTGTTTCACCTGCCGCTCTGATACCATGTGAAAATTTGGATGCGCAAATTTCTACTGCAACAACTCATTACATTTCTTCTATTTATTAATTACTGAACAAAATTATTTATTGTTTCCTACAGTAAACACCGAAACTAATACACTGCATCCTTCACCATTTAAATAAAATACAGAAATAAGAAACTGAACAAGAACGAGATACAACACATCTACACAATTATTTTTGGATAGATGTCCCCGGAAAAACCCAGTGTGGGGAAACCAGTGCAACCACTAAGGGTTTTATTATTAAGCAGTATTAACTTCTGAATATAATCTCTGGATGCTTTGCTGGCTATCCAATACAGAGAATATCACTAACAAAGAGATGAGTGAGATTACCTCACACTATCACTAGAAATTCTGGCTGATTCAGCCACTAAATGGACTGCCCCTGGATGCCTCTGCGCAGTCACTACGTCAGCCCAACGTCACAGCCTCTAGGGACAGCATCACTCCTCCTGGCTGATCAATTTGCCTTTGAGATTCTGACTTCTGCTCTCCCGATCTCAAACCCCAGTTTCCAGCTACAGAAATTGATCCCTGCAACAAATTTTGAATCTCCTCAAGGCTCTGTGATGCCTCTAAGTCAGCCAACACTACCTTTGTGTGGCCCTGCGTCAGCCTCTTCTGGCTCTGCGTTGCCTCTCCCGGATCTCTCTCTGCCTCCTTTGTTGAGTATTCCCGGATTAGGAGAAATCTCCAACTGGAACTATCCCTACCCTTCACTACAAAATTTCATTTCGAATTTCTCTCTGGTAGTTGCTCTTCAGAAATTCGATCTTTAGAACCCTACTCGATGTGTTCTCCAAGTGCCCATCGATGTCCTTCTAATAATTCTCTAGTTGAGAACCAACAACCCAGATTAGATTCTAATTAATGGCTCAGATCATTTGGACTCGATCTCGTCTTCTTATAGAATTTTCACCCATAGTTTAGATTAATACACATTAATTATTTTAATTTCCTACGTTTAGACTTAAGGACCCATTAAAAATAATTAATTATTTTATTAAAATTGTCTCTGGGTGGAATTTCCCAAAATGATTTCTGGGTATTGGAGAATGCATGTGTCTAAGCCTCCTTGTAAATTTTGAGACTAAGAGCACATCTAATGCTACCAGAAATCAACAATATCTTCCTTCCCTTTTATCCCCATATTTATCTTTAAATACACTAGTGAGGGCTTTCAAATTGAAAGAATCATTAGGCTTATCCATTGCATCTTGCTCTAGAGAAAGAACAAAGAGTCTCATATTATCATCTTCATGATTGTGCACAACTCTGCTACAATGCTTGGCCAAGAAGGATATGAATGCTATAAGATGGGCTTCAGCAATGATAGCATTATTTCCTTGAAAAATAGGTATCCTATCCAAATCAGAATCTAGAAGTTCATGAAGTTGACCCTAAATGTTAGAAAAGTTGCAAGGAGCAAATAGATCCATGGTGTCTTGCTTGACAGGGTTAAGGAGAAGCAAGTGGATATCAGGGAGGGCTTCTTGTCTGAGAAAGATTAAATGGTTACTAGAATATAATTTGTTTAACCGAGCTCTAAGAGCCTTTTTCAGGATCAAGAGTGGGGTTAACCAAGCTACCAAGATTTCTTCTAGTATAAGCTCTCGTGAAAGGATGAATAAGTGGAGTCGCTGTGAAAATTTCTGAATCGAACAAGTCAGAAATCTTACTACAGTGAACTGATTTGCATTACCTACTTGTGTTCTTCAGTTTAACAAGTTATTTTCAGAAAGCTTCAGAAAATATTAATGTAAATACATTGCAGCCTACACCACTATACAGATCAAGTACTGAAAAATAAATGAGAACCATACAAAGGACACACTTATTTTTGGACTAAACGTCCCTGGAAAAACCCAATGTGGGAAAACTGGTGCAACAAATATGAGGGTTTTATTATTAAGCAGATTTCTGAATACAACTAGGGTGCCAAATACGGTCCACCCAAAAGAGAATAAACCTGACAAAAGTACCGCTATCCGGAGACAAATATTTTGGCAAATCCAGCAACTGAATGAACAAACCCCACAGGTGACTGCATTGTCCCCAGTGTTGTGTAGTGATGGCTACTTCCTGCTCTGTGTTAGAACTGCATCACCTCCTATAAGAGTTGTGTCACCCTCCCAGTGAGCCTTCCTGCCTCAGAAATCGATCTGCTAAATTGATGCCCTCCAGCCTCACAGAAACCCCAGCGCTGCCTCTAAGTGACAGCATCAGCCCTCCAGCCTTTGTGTCACCCTCCTGGAGCTACGTTGTCTCTCCCTGGTGCTGTGCTGCCTCTTTGCTATGTATTCTCGGCCTTGGAAGAAAGTCCCACTGCCGAACTGTCCCTCTCAACAGGAAAATTATAAATGGAGGCTTGGGGTTAGTTGGAGAACACACACAGTGAGAGTTGCACTTGAGCTAAATCAAAATTCTAGGGCGTGGTTTGCTGAGAATTTAGGACTAAGTTTCTAGTGCAGAGGGGTAGTTTGGTAGAGGGACTTCAATCCAAGCCTGAGAATACATAGCAGAGAGGCAGTGCAGCACTAGGGAGAGACAACACAGCTCTAGAAAGGGTGACACAAAGGCTAGAGGGCTGATGCAGTCACTTAGAGGCAGCATTGGGGTTTCTGTGACATAGATCGAGCAACAGTTCACCATATCGATTTCTGAGCCGGGAAGGCTCACTAGGAGGGTGAGGTAGCTCCTAGAGGAGGTGACGTAGTTCCAGGGCAAAGCTGGGAGCAGCCATCAATGTACAACACTGGGGACAACGCAGTCACCTGTGGGGTTTGTTCATCTAGTTGTTGGATTCGCCAAAATATCTGTCTCTGAATAGAGGTACTTCTGCCGGGTTTATTCTCTATTGGGTGAGCTGGATTTGGCGCCCTAATTGTATTCAAAATCTGCTTAATAATAAAACCCTCATATCCGCTGCACCGGTTTTCCCACTGGGTTTTTCCGTGGACGTTTAGTCCAAAAATAAGTGTGTCCTTTGTGTGGTTGTCTCATCTATTTTTCAGTACTTGATCTGTATAGTGGTGTAGGCTGCAGTGTATTTGCATTAATATTTTCTCAATAACTTGTTAAAATGAAGAACACAAGTAGGTAATGCAAATCAGTTTACTACAGTAGGATTTCTTGTCTAATAGATTCAGAAATTTTCACAAGGGACTATGGCCTTGATGACTGCAAGGTCACTGTGTTAACCACAAGTGAGGGTCTAAACTTCAGAATCTGGGTGAGAAAGGTGGTCCTATCTTCTTTCAACCAAGCTTATGCTTGGAAGTATATTAGGTAATGCACTACTAGTCCTATAATGATATGCAAGATTATAAGTGATAACTTTAAGTGAGATTATCAATGACCCTTTAAGTATTTTGAGTTAAATTACTTGAAATTAGATGTTCAATACAAGAACATGAATCAAGTGATTAAAGTGAAATTACGAGAACAAATCTCACTAAAGCAATAGTGTCAATGAAACAAGATTTTCTAATTAAAGTGCCTCAAAACCAATGAAGCAATGTAACAATGAGACAAGCAACCTCCAATTGATTATTTAATCACAATGACTTAAGTGATTTTAAAATAATGACAATGAAGAACAAAAAGCATCAATTCAATGTGTAAGTTAGAAACCAAGTGAGATAGTGAGGAATGTAAACTTGTAAAGTGATTTTATCAATTAGCAATCTTAATGTTGATGACAAGGAGCAAGGACAATATTATATCACTTTAGCAATTATTCACAATGTTCCTTAACAAACAAGAGCATTAACCATTATTCAAGCTCCTCAACAAGATATGCAATTAGATTCTCTTCACAATGAGGTTGATTTTTACTAGAGCATACTTATATGCAAATCTTGAAATGCACAATCAGGCCAGTGATGCAAAATGCAAAGAGTGACTAGCAAGACAACAATGATTAGTTTATCCAATTAGAGAAAAACTACTTATGTTGCTTTGCCAAACCAAGCTTATTATGACTTCTTAAATGTATTAGGACTGTTTAGAGTCAAACTTTAGCACCAAAACTCATATATTTCACTGCTGCAATATTTATATCAGATTCAGAAGGATTCAGATCAGACTCAGGAATACTTATATCAGCTACCCAAAATTAGCTAGAAAACCATAGAAATCATGAAATAAGTCTTTCTTATCAATTGAGAGTAATTGTGAAGTGACTGTAGACTTATATAAGCCAATGATTTATAGGGTTTATTTAGGGTGTGTATTCAAAGTTTTTACTTCTGTTATTAGGAGATATCAGATCTGATCATTAAACAAAAACAAGAAAATTGAGGGTAGAGAGCAAACGCTTGAACCTAAGGCCTTGCAAGTTGGCAAGTTGACCTTCCAAAGTGAACTAGAGCTCTTGTAAACACCTGCAACACAAGTATTAGCCTTGAAAGTGAACTAGGGCTTCTAGGGCTAGTTGATGTCTTGTTTGACGACTTTGGCCCTTGAAACCCTTGCCCAAGAGGCTAGATAATCTGCAAACCAATTGTTAGCCTAACAAACTCAAAATTTATGATCCAAATCAAAATAAATCAGTCCAAAATAATTTCCAATGATGCCCTAGGCCTGCAACCACAAAAATTAGTCCAAAATATGATGCCACACCCCACAACTTGCCCAAAAATACAGAACAATGAGGAAACAAGGCCCAATAGTGTTAGTGGCTTGGGTGAAAAGGCCTCCTAGGCCTGCCAAGAGGGAAATGCCCTCTAAGGGCTGCGACCAACCCAGATAGGCCTCTATGGCCTGCAGCTAAGCCTCTAAAGGTTTCCGCTTGTGTAGAAACACCAAGAAGAGGTTGCGGCCACCCTAAAAAGGGCTACGACCACCAAGATGAGCCCCTCTACAGTTGTGGCACAAGAGGAAAGGGCTCCCGAAGTGCATGGCCAGTCTAGAAAAGCCCTAAAAGGGCTAGCAACTACCCCAAAGAGAACTCAAACCCTTGCAAACTGAAAAATATCATTGCAAAACCACTCCAAAATGCCTCCAAAGGCTAGTGACTTCTTTCTTTGGCTGAGCGTTGAGTTTCTGGAAGCTAGAGAGACTAGATCTTACCCTCAAATGCCTACATCAGCCTTCCTCACTTGAATGAATAGCCCAGAAAATTATTGTTGCTTGAAACCCTTGAGCTATCACCGGCACAAATGAAAAGAAGACGACCCAAGAGCCCAATATATACAAAAATTGGAATAATACCCCAATAATTATTTACAAAACTTGAAAAAATAAACAAGGGTTAGATTTATTTACAAATATTTCGCAATATTTACAAAATTAAAATATTTTCTCTTATTAACAGATTAAATCTTTAAAACCCTAATAATAAATTTGAAATAAATTTTAGAAAATAGAATTTTAAAATTTTTGTGTGACAGCAAAACCCTTCTGCATAGAAAATTCATTAGATTAAGACTTGGAGCCAAACAAGGGTGTGATCCCCTCACAGTCTGTGAACTTGGAGCCCAAGGATGGGGGCAACCTGTAACAATGATCTTCCAGTGATAGATTATTAAACAAGAGGGGCTTGATTAGTACAATAGATCTATTGTGAAAATTTATGAATCTAACAAACTAGAAATCCTACTACAGAAAACTGATTTACATTAGCTACTTGTATTCTTCATTTAACAAGTTATTTTTAGAAATATTCAAAAAATATTGATGTAAATACACTGCAGCCTACACCACTATACAAATCAAGTATTGAAAAATAAAAGAGACAAACATGCAAAGGACACACTTATTTTTGGACTAAACGTCCCCAGAAAACCCAATGCGAGAAAAACGGTGCAGCAACTCTGAGGGTTTTCTATTATTAAGCAGAAGTTTTGAATACAAAGTTGATTGCCCTCCTAACAAACCAGTGATAGAGAAATACAATGGCGGAGAACCTGAGTGAGTTTTACCTCACTTCACCCGGCAAAATTCGGCTGATCCGGCAACAAAACTGGCTAGCCCGGGCTACAACTTCGCTACCCCTTTGCAGTAACTGCGTCGGCTTGCCTGGAGCTCTCTGAGGCTCTGTGTTAGCACTTCTGCCCACTGCGTCAGCTTTCCCGATTGTTCCGGCAGCTCCCCGACTTTCTGCATGGTAGGAAACTCTTCCTCTGCACTGGCCCTCCTGGCTCTGCATCAAGTCTGTGTGGGCCCAGACTAGCCCAGCTTTAGCTCTCCCGGCTATTGAGCTACCTCCACAAGCTTCTCTCCACCTCTTTGTCTGTATTCCTGAACTATCACTACCCCTCAGCTGCAAGATTTCCCCAATCAATTTCCCTCCTGAGAACTTCTCACCTCAGAAAATCGATTTCCTCAATCTCTCTGTGTGTCTTCTCCAACTGACCCTAAGCCTCCATTTATACTTTTCCTGTTGAGAAATCAACAGTTGTTATTAAGTATCTAACCAACGACTAAGATTAAATTAGACTTGATCCTAGTCTCTTAGAAGCTTCTCACCCATATTTTCATTAATACCCATTAATATTTTACTTTTCCTAAGTTTAGACTTAGGAACCACATTAAAAATATTCATTATTTTAATAAAATGCACTTTGGATAGAATTTCTCCAAACGATTTTTGGGTCTTGGAGATCTCATGTGTTCTAGCCAGCTTCCACAAAATTTCGAAGCTAGAGCACATCCAATGCTACCCAAAAATCAACACTCCCTCTTAGCGAGGAATGTGCTCTAGCAATACTTCCCAGCAAAAGTATCGCACTGATCCACGACATAGGTCCTCTGCGCAGCTGATGCTCAGCCTGCTGCCCCTCATCCATTGCACTGCTGCAATCTGTACTATTGCCCCATGACACCGCCACTATCACTACTACATATGTACTGCAACTCCCTCTCAATATGTTGCATCATGCTTCCCATAGCACTGCCACTGCTAATTGTTGCATTGCAACTCATTTGCTGGGAAGTAAGCAACTGAGAAGTCACCCAAAAGCTGACATGTTGGTCAGTCTGCATGTCCCTGGACGCTTAAGCTACCTTTGTTGCTAATCAATTCTGACCCTCTGATGCTACTGCGTTGTTGTTGTATCTTCTTTGTGCCTCCCACACTACTGCAACACTCCACTGTGCTGCTTCAAATTTTGGCACTCTAGCTCTGCCACTGTTGCTCCATCATCTCTCGCACCAACTAACTTCCGTCATTTTGCTATTGTCATTAAGGGCTCCCGTAGTCGTATGTGATCCAAGAGTTTGGGCACCTCAAGGGTCCTGCCCTATATTCTATAGTCCTCTGACTATAGCTCAATATCGCTCCACCTCTTTTCTAGAGGTGCATGAGCACTCATTGCGCAATCCTCATCATTGTCCTCTTTGTCAGCTTTCGTTGTAACATCCTTTGAGTCAGACTTTTCTTCCTTGCCTTTCTTCCGAGAGCACTGAGTGGCGAAATGACCCAGTTCTTCACATCTGAAGCATATGACTTTGGATATATCTTTCTTTTTCCACTTTTGCTGCCCTTTTTGCCCCACTGATGCAAGAAATGCATCCTCCTCTTCCTCCTTCATGGCTCCGATCCCTTTGTTATTGCTTCCCGCCTTGGTTAACTGTCCGATCTCTTCCTGTCGAAGAGTTGCCCACATCTCCTCCCAACTGGGGAGAGAAGCCCTACCCAAGATGCTCTCGACAAAGGTTTCCCAGTCTTCAGTGATTGCATTCAGGGCAATCCTGACCACGAATTCAGGATCTGGTGTAGACCCTACGGAAGTTAGCTGGTCTCGGATCCCTTGCAACCTAAAAAGGAAGGGATCAATTTCTTCTCCCTTCTGCATCTGATACTGTCTCAGCTGACTCTCAAGCAACATCTTCCGTTGAACGAAAGTTCCCCGTACAAAGTGGTCAAGGCCTCCCACATTTCCCTTGTCGTGTCCTTCTCAGCAATATGTGTGATCACATGATCCTTGACCCCGTCCAAGATCATGCACTTCGCTTTTGCTTGAGCCTCCTCATACTTCTTGAGAGGATTAGCATCAATCGGAACAACAACTATCTTCAAGGCATAATCCTTGATGCCATTTTTGTCCAAAACTGCCAGGATCCCGGCCTTCCAGATGACAAAGTTGGATGCTCCATCCAACCTGTCCTGATCCCTCAGTCCATTAACTGCCATCTTTGCTCAAATAAGTGTCGAACTGGTTCTCTTCTCCCTCTTTCGTTGTTGCCCTGAAAACTCAGATCTGGATTCCTTTAGCGCTAGAAATCCTCTAAGGCACAAGCCCCCTCTAAAGTTTGATTTCCTTCATGGAAATCCTTCTACCAACAACTGTCGAACCACCCCTCTCTGATCTCTCTTTGTTGCTGCTTACCATTGTATCTAGATTTCTTGGAAAGAAATCTTTTGAGGAACTGATTCCCTCTACTTTGCTTATGCCCCACTAAGTACCATTCTGCACCAATAAAATCAGCACCCCACTAGCAATTCCAAATGATGTTTGCGTTGCACCCCTAGCCCCGACACCAGAAAAAATCGAGACTCAACAGTCTCAGCGTTGGCCCAACAATCACTGCGCTGCCCTCTACAGCTACAATGTCACGCAAACAAGCTGATGTAGGCTCTACGTGAGCCTCCCTTGGTGACTACGTCACCCCTCCTCTTCTCTCTTGGCCAGAAATTGCGCTGTCTCTCGGGACAACTGCCTCTGCACACATATTTTCTTCTCTTCTTTCATCGATGGCTTCAGTCCTCCTTGATCTGCAATCCCTCTAGTACCATGTGAAAATTTCTGAATCTAACAAACCAAAAATCCTACTGCAGAAAACTGATTTACATTACCTACTTGTATTCTTCATTTAACAAGTTATTTTAAAAAATATTCAGAAAATATTAATGTAAATACACTGCAACCTTCACCACTATACAAATCAAATACTGAAAAATAAATGAGACAAACATGCAAAGGACACACTTATTTTTGGACTAAACGTCCCCAAAAAAACCCAATGCGGGAAAACCAGTGCAACAACTCTAAGGGTTTTCTATTATTAAGTAGAAGTTCTCAATACAAAGCTAGTTGCCCTCCTGGAAAACCAGTGACAGAGAAATACAATGGCGGAGAACCTAAGTGAGTTTTACCTCACTTCACCCGGCAGAATCCGGCTGATCCGGCAGCAAAACTGGCTGGCCCGGGCTACAACTTTGATGACCCTTCACAGTAACTGCGTGGTCCTACATGGACCTCTTTGAGGCTCTGCATCAGCACTTTTGCCCACTGTGTCAGCTCTCCCGGCTGTTCTGGCAGTTTCTGACAGCTCCCCGGCTTTCTGCGTGGTAGGCAACTCTTTCCCCGCGCTGGCCCTCCTGGCTCCGTGTCAAGGTTGCGTGGGCCCAGACTGGTCGAGCATCATCTCCCCCGGCTACTGAGTTGACTCCACAACCTTCTCTTCGACTCTCCGTCTGTACTCTCGAACTATCACTGCCCCTAAGCTGCAAGATCTCCCCAATCGATTTCCCTCCTGAGAACTTCTCACCTCAGAAAATCGATTTCCTCAATCTCTCTGTGTGTCTTCTCCAACTGACCCCAAGCCTCCATTTATGCTTTTCCTGTTGAGAAATCAATGACCGAGATTAAGTCTCTAATCAACGACTAAGTTTAAATTAGACTTGATCCTAGTCTCTTAGAAGCTTCTCACCCATACTTTCATTAATACCCATTAAGATTTTATTTTTCCTAAGTTTAGACTTAGGAACCCCATTAAAAATATTAATTATTTTAATAAAATACAATCCGGGTGGAATTTCACCAAACGTTTCTAGGTCTTGGAGATCTCATGTGTTTTAGCCCCTCCACGAAATTTCAAAGCTAGAGCACATCTGATGCTACCCAAAAATCAACATCTATTAGCCCGGAGATACCTGCCAAACTTCATTAGATCTAGAGTATTTAGTCTCATCCAACACCGAAGGCAAGATACCTGTAACAATAGATGTTTCATCGTGCAACAATTTAAAAATAATCAACAATATTATAGCTCAAAGCATTTCAAATAAACATCCAGCATATACCATAGATCAACAAATGAGATATACCTTGAATTGAACCCCAAAGACTTTATTAAGTGCAAAAAATATGCAACAAAGCTTTGCCGAGTTTAAAAGTATTTTCAAGACTATCTAAACTCAAAGATGACAAGATAAGCTTAGTAGTTTCCTTATATAGAAAATCAAAGAGAAACAAAACCCTCCAAGTGGAAATAACGACTAGTTGGCTTCATCCTCGTCAAAATAATCTCATACGTTGAAAATATCTTGATCTTCTTTTAATCTCCACTGTTGATTTTTTTATTTTTTGAGGAAAAATTCGAATTTCTCTTAAAAACCATTTTTTATTAATCCAAAAAATAATATTTTGGCCTAATACCCTCAAAATTTGGCTTTGGCTTAACCACCAAGGTCCAAGGGGTCAAATTTTCTTAAAAAATTCATTTTTTCCTTGGTGGAAAACCTCCAAAAATTAATTCTTTTTTTGACCAACAATTTTTTTTTATTATTTTCCACTTGAAGAAAATTTAATTACTCTAAAAAAAATTGACTCAATTAATTAATTTTTTGGCTTTGGATTTGTATTTAATTTTGCCAAAAAAATTAATCAATTTACTCTAGAGGGGATTAATTATTTTCCACCCTCAAATATTTTAGCCATGACATCTAACTATGAGTAACCATGCACTAAAATATCTTTTACATCAAATTAATACAATATCAATCCTTAGAAGGGGAAAACACATTTAGACATTGACCCTCAAGACACTACCCAATTCTGCGACACAATATGATCTAGTATGAAACCAAGTGTGTTTATAGTAAAATAATTTAGCCATGGTATCTAACTATGAGTAACAATGCAGTAAAATTATTCCTAAACACACTTTTACAAACTCGATAAACACTGACTCACCTAAGACATTGTCAATGAATTCCACGCTAACTTTGGGGTATTATTTGGGAGAAAAACTTCGCCAATTATGCGTGTTTACAAACACACATAATTCGGGAAGGTTAAAAAACTCCCTCGAATGGTCATATTAGCATCATCTACAATAAACTTGTAGAACGTGGGTTTACAATGATAAGACTAGAAGTTGAATGATGACATTGATCTTCGAAAAATTTTGTCCACTTATACTCTACCTCTTGGATTGTTGACAAAGTTTGGTCAACAAGTTGACTATTGGAAAGATTGACTTAGAGGAGGTCTCTTTATTGAACATTGACTAGGTGGAGTGAAGGAAGTCATTTGTCTTGGTCTTCGGTCCTAACTATCTCAATTTGATTTGAATCTACTAGTGGAAGTGTTTGACTAGGTTTTCCTCTTCATAGGCGTTTTCCCCTAGCTAACTGCCTACATCTTGTCTTCTCCTATTATCTTTGTGATCTTCATAGTTTTGGCAATTGTCTTGATGATAATATAATAACAAAGAAGAAGAAGTAATAACTAATCACAATAAATTGTCAAGTAAAAAAGAAATCAAATTAATAAGAAACCCTAAAGCTGCCCTAATGGATTTTTCAACATGTTATCAGATCTATGGACAGTAGACTGAGGTAGCTTGAAGGTCACAATTGAGAAAAGGAAGAGGTCTACAAAAGGATCTACACGTTAGTTTTTTGTAGCATCGAATGTGCTCTAGCCATGAAAATTGGTGGAGAGGCTAAGGCACATGAGTTCTAAAGAACCCAAAAACTGTTTGGTGAAATTCCACCCTGATTGTATTTTATTAAAATAATTAATATTTTTAATGGGGTTCCTAAGTCTAAACTTAGGAAAATTAAGGTATTAATGGGTATTAATCAAAATATGAGTGATAAAGTTCTATAAAGCGGATCAAGTCAAGTTTTTAATCTTAGCCGTTGATTAGAGACTTAATCTCGTCTGTTGAAGTCTCAACGAGAAAAGTATAAGAAGGAGGCTTGGGGTTCATTTAGAAACACAGACGGAGAGAACAAATTGATCTAGAGTTCTATTTGTGGACTATGAAGCTGAGAAATTCGAATTGAGTGATCATTCTGCAGTAGAGGGGTAGGGATAGTTCAGAAATACTGGGCAGAGAGGCAAAGTGCCACTAGTGGAGGTAGTGCGGCGTCTAGAGGGACTAACGTTGGGCCAATCTGGGCCCACATAGGCCTGACGTGGAGCCAAAAGGGCCAGCGCAGAGCAGAAGCTACCCTCACGCAGAAAGTCGGTAACTGTCGAGGAGCTGCCGGAATAGCCAGGAGAGGTTGATGCAAAACTTCAAGGAGGCCGAACAGACAGAGCAGAAGCTGACGCAGAGCCTATAAGGCTAACGAAGGGCCTACGAAGAGGCAGCGCAGAGATACCCGGGGTTACCCAATTCTGCTGCCGGATCAACCGAACACTGCCAGGTCAAGTGAGGTAATGTCACTCAGTTTTCTGCCATTATATTTCTCTGTCACTAGATTTTTAGGAGGGCATCCAACATCATATTTAGAACTACTGCTTAATAGTAGAAAACCCTCAGAGATTTTGCACCGATTTTCCCGCATTGGGTTTTTCCGGGGACTATTTTGTCCAAAAATAACTGTGTACTATGTACCTTGTTCTTTTCTCAATTTCTTGTTTCATGTAATCAAATTTAACTGGTGTAGGATGCAAAAGTAATTTACTTATTATTCAGAAAATAACTTGATAATGTATATTAAAATCAAGTAGGAGAAGTAAATTCAGTTTTGTTGCAATAGGGGTTCCTTGAGTGTAGGAATTTTCACATGGTATTAGAGCATTGATTTTGAAACAGGAAGTAGATCCAACGCTAAGCAGAGAGGCCAATAGCTGCATCTGGCAGCAATTTGAATCCCCTTGAAGGGATTGCGCAGTCCTTGCCGGGAAGCACAAATTCCGACAAAATCTCTCTCTGAGAGAGTCAATAGAGAAGTACGATTTTCAGTTCGTGATCTTGCAGAGGCAGAAGGCATGACGCAGAGCCTTAGCGCAGTGCTTGAAGGGCGCAGTTTCTACCGGAGCAAAAATTCGTCGAAAAAGGGTGAAGACACATAAAAGGGGAATTTTCTCCTCAGAGGACTTTTCTCACCAAAACTCTGAATTCTTCACTTGCAGGATAGCAGATTAGTGCTGTGTAGTGACTAGAGGAGTCAATTCGACAATTTGGGTGAGATGGCATCACATGGGCTCAGAGATCAGGACAAGTTGGAAGGAGCTTCCAACTATGTCATATGGAAGACTAGAATCTTAGTTGTTCGGGAGGAGTACGATCTCGAAGCTTACATCAAGAGTGTTGTGGTTGTTCCCGCGGACAATGATCAAAAGCAAAAGTACAAGGCCGAGCAGGGAAAGGCGAAGAGGTTCATACTTGATGGAGTTCGAGATCATGTGGTCTCACACTTGCAAGGCAAAGATACAACCCGAGAAATGTGGGAAGCTTTGTCTTCACTGTATGAAGGTTCTTCCGAATAGCGGAAGATGTACTTAGAACAAAAGTTGCAGCGGACATTGATGCAGAAGGGAGAAGGGGTTAACTCCTATCTCCAACATCTTCAGGACACCAGAAACCAGCTTGTTGCAGTGGCGTCTACTCCTCAGTCTACCGCGATGGTAAGGAAGGCCATGACTGGAGTCTTGGATGAATGACAAGTCTTCATCCAAAGAATATTGGGCAGGGAAAGACTACCTTCATGGGAGGAGATGTGGGTAGCCCTTCAACAGGAAGAACTGAGAGATCTAGTTAAGGTCAACCTCAATGGCAGCAGTGGGAGTGGCACGAAGACCAAGGAGGAGGAGGAAAACGCAGCTCTAACATCAAAGGGACAACAAAAGTCGAAGCGGAAGGACATTTCAAAAGTGAAATGTTTCAGATGTGGTGAGATGGACCACTTTGCATCCGAGTGTCCTTTGAAGCAAAAGGATAAGGATGAGAAACATGATCATAATGTTGCTCCAGCAAGAATTAACAAAGATGAGTTTGCCATGAGTGCCCATGCATCTCCAGGAGGGAAATGGGGCGATATTGAACTGTAGTCGGGAAGACTACATGTGAGCAGGATCCTTGAAGAGTCCACATCTTGGATCAATTCCTTGCTACAAGAGCCCGAGATTCAGAAGTAGCGAGATGGACTTAGTGTCAGATGATGCAGTGGATTGTTTGGAGAGACAGATGCAATAGCCTAAGACCAGAAACTGATCAGCACAGAGAAAGGTTGGCAGCAGTGCAGATAGTACAGTGCGGAAGTCAGCAGCAGCGCAAAAGATTCAGAGGGTCAGAGACTAGTAGCACTCAAATTCCAACATTCACATGGTATTATACTGAACACAGTTAGTTCAGAAATTTTGGATGTTTTTCCGTTGTTGAGCAGCAATTGGAAAATGATGCAGTGCAGAGCTAGCAGTGGCAGTGTTAGCAGTAGATGCAAAGGGAGTTGTAGTACAGATGCAGCAGTGGCAGTGGCAGTGTCATGAGCAGTAGTACAGTAGCAGTAGCAGCACAGCGTTGGTGGCAGAAATAGTGCGGAAAGGCGATGCTTCAGAAACAAAGCAGCATGGAGTTGGACATTGTTGCTAGAGCACATTCCTCGCTAAGAGGGACTATTAGTTTTCGGTAGTATCAGATGTGCTCTAGCCATGAAAATAGGTGGAGAGGCTAAGGCATATGAGTTCTAAAGAACCTAGAAATCGTTTGGTGAAATTCCACCCGGATTGTATTTTATTAAAATAATTAATATTTTTAATGGGGTTCCTAAGTCTAAACTTAGGAAAATTAAACTATTAATGGGTATGAATCAAAATATGGGTGAGAATGTTCTAGAAAGCGGATCAAGTCAAGTTTTTAATCCTAGCCGTTGATTAGAGACTTAATCTCGGTCGTTGAAGTCTCAACGACAAAAGTATAAGAAAGAAGCTTGGGGTTCATTCAGAAACACACATGGAAAGAACGAATTGATCTAGAGTTCGATTTCTAGGGCTAGGAAGTTGAGAAATTCGAATTAAGTGATCATTCTGCAGTAAAGGGGCAAGGATTTTTCAGGAATACTGGGCAGATTGGCAGAGAGCCACTAGTTGAGGCAGCGCAGCATCTAGAGGGACTAACGTTGGGCTAGTCTAGGCCCACGCAGGCCTGACGCAAAGCCAGAAGGGCCAGTGCAGAGCAGAAGTTGTCCTCATGCAGAAAGTTGGAAACTGTCAGGGAGCAGAAGGAACAGCCAAGAGAGGTTGACGCAAAAGTTCCAGGAGGTAGAAGGGACAACGCAGAAGCTAACGCAGAGCTTGTAAGGCTGACGCAAGGCCTACGCAGGGATAGCTAGGGTTAGCCAATTCTACTACCAAATCAACTAGAAACTATCGGGTGAAGTGAGGTAATCTCACTCAGTTTCCGCCATTATATTTCTCTGTCACTGTATTGCTAGGAAGGCATCCAACATTGTATTCAGAACCACTGCTTAATAATAGAAAACCCTCAGATTTGTTGCACCAGTAGTGCTCCTTCCATTGGTCTCACTGCCACCCCAATCAAAGTCTTTGAAGCCAAGTAGTTTGACTTCCTTAATATCATACTTTAGGCAGTGATGTATAGTGCCACGAAGATACCTCAATATATGGTTGGAAGCTATCTAGTGATCATGATGATGCTCCAACTGAAACTAACTAAGAATGTTCACTGCAAAACATATATTTGGCCTAGTATTTATTAGATACATCAGGGAACCCACCAACTGTCGGTATGAGGTAGGACCAACAAGACTAGAGTCAGATCCCCTCAACTTCTTAAGGTTGGTGATCATAGGAGTAGTCATCGACTTGGAATCAATCATCCCAAATTTCTGCAATAACTTGACGATGTACTTTCTTTGCCCCAAATATATCTCCCCAAGTCTCTTCCATACTTCTAGACCTAAATAATAGTGCATTAGTCCTAGATCCTTCATTTCAAATTCAGCTGCCAATATCTTCTTGCATTCTTGAATTATTCACTCTACACCTATGATGAATAGGTTATCCACATACAGTAGAATAATGACGAGCTCATTATTCACGACTTTGATGTAGAGATTTGGATCAACAGAGCTCTTCACGAATCCAATTATAAGTAGATATGCATCCATCCTTACATACCATGCCTTAGGTGCTTCCTTCAAACCATATAGGTCCTTCTTAAGTCTGCAAACATGAGAGTCCTTGCTATTCACTTCAAACCCCTTGGGTTGTTCGATGTACACTTACTCATTAATGGTCCCATTTGTTAGTTTTTGGTAGCATCGAATGTGCTCTAGCCATGAAAATTGGTGGACAGGCTAAGGCACATGAGTCCTAAAGAACCCAGAAACCATTTGCTGAAATTCCACACGGATTATATTTTATTAAAATAATTAATTTTTTTAATGGGGTTCCTAAGTCTAAACTTAGGAAAATTAAAATATTAATGAGTATTAATCAAAATATGGGTGAGAATGATATAGAATGCGGATCAAGTCATGTTTTAATCTTAGTCGTTTATTAGAGACTTAATCTCTGTCGTTGAAGTCTCAACGAAAAAAGTATAAGGAGGCTTGGGGTTCAGTTAGAGACACAAATAGATTGAGGAAATCGATTTTCTGAGGTGAGAAGTTCTCAGGAGGAAAATCGATTGGGAAGATCTTGCAACAAAGAGGCAGTGAAAACCCGGGAGAAAGAATTTCCGGAGAATACAAGGCAGAGAAAGGACAAAAAGACGTCCAAAGGAGGGCTGACGCTGGCCTACGCAATGTTGACGCATAGGCGGGGCATTGAGGGAAAGTCAAGTTTCTGCAGAGGGAATTTGAAGTTCAATTGCCAAAAGCTAGGGTATGAGATTGGAGGAAGGAAAGTCGATTTCTCAGCCAGCAGTAGATCGAGAGCAGAGAAGCAGCGTAATACCCAGGAGGGGTGACGCCGACGCTGCCCAAGGTGACGCAGAGGCCATCAGAAGGTGATGCAAAGCCTCCCAGAGCCGAGGATCAGTCACTGATTCTCCAATGACAGGGTGAAATCATTTCACCAGTCTTTTGTCCAGTATTTTCTCTGTAAAGGATTACTAGTTGAGCATCCTAGATTTGTAATCACAATTTTCTCCTGAATAATAATAAACCCTTTGAGTTGTTGCACTGGTTTTCCTGCATTGGGTTTTTCTGGGGACTATTTTGTCCATAAATAACTGTCCTATGTACCTTGTTCTTTACTCAGTTTCCTTGTTTCATGTAATCAAATTTAAGTAGTGTAGGCTGCAAAAGTAATTTGCTTCAGTATTCAGAAGAATAACTTGATGAATGTAATTAAAATCAAGTAGGTGAAGTAGATTCAAATTTGCTACAGTAGGGGTTCCTTGAGGCTTAGGAAATTTCACACCATTCAGAAATGCAGTCTAAATATCCATTTGATGGATATTCCACCCCATTGTAGCAGCCAATGAAACCAACGATCTAATGGTAGTGTACCTTGCTATAGGTGCAAAGGTTTCTTCATAATCAATGCCTTCCTTCTGAGAGAAAACCCTTGCAACAAATCTTGCTTTGTACTTGTCTATACTTCCATCAACAACATGTTTGATCTTATAGATCCACTTCGATGTGACAACCAATTTGTCACTAGGTCAAGGAATGATCTCCCAAACCCCATTCTTCATAATGGATTGATATTATTTCTGCATAGCTTTCTTCCAAACCTCTTCATGCTCAACTTCCTCGAATGTAGATGGTTCGACTTCAATTAACTTTGTCATATATGCAGCATAGCCAGAATATCTCTTTGGTTTCTTACTTTCCTGAAGGAACCTTTCACAACTTCATGTCCTTTAGCATCTTCTAATGTAGCTTTCATCCAATTTGGCCTCTTCCTTGTGGTAGGGACAACCACCGATTGAATGGGCTCACTTGGTCCTTCTTCATGAACTTCTTCTTCTTCAAATATGGGAACTTCTTCGTCATCAGAATCAATAGGAATATCCTTTGATTTCTTGTATGCTTGATTTTTATCGAATATGACATCCCTGCTTACTTCAATGTGTCTTCCTTCCTTAATGTAGATTCTATATGCTTTTGAGAAAAAACTATAACCAATGAATATTCCCTTGATACTTGTACAGTGCAACTTCTTTGCTTATCTTTTGGAACATGGATATATGCATGACTTCCAAAGATTCAGAGGTGATCCACACTCAACTTCTTTCCTGTGAATACTTCTTCGGGTGTTGTATTATCAAGACTCTTATGAGAACTATTTTGAATGCATACGACAGTCATCGCTACTTCTCCCCATAAGAACTTCGGTAGATCTTGGGCAGCCTGTGAAATCTTCTCCCTCAGCTGGGAGTCAGGCACCAAGTAAATCCAGTCTTTGTAGTACATCACCTCGTTCATCACCTATATCGGTCATCTATCACTACCCCATCAAGGACCTCACATGCAAACCGATCCTTGGAGTACTCCACCAGTAACTACGTCCTCCAATCCAGGGTCATGCTCATCAACGAAGGGGCAGTCGGTCTCCTAGACAACGCATTTGCCACCACGTTGTTCTTCCCTTTGACATACTCGATGTCAAATTCTTATGCTTGGAGCTTACTCGCCCACTTTTTCTCCCTCTCCTACAACTACTTCTGCTCCAAGAGAAACTTAAGGTTGTTGTGGTCGGTCTTGACTCGAAACTGATTCCCCACAAAGTATTGTCTAAACTTGGCTAGCACATGTGTGATGGTTAGCATCGCCTTGTCATAAATAGAGTAGAACCTCTCATGGGGCAATAGCTTCCGACTCTCAAAAGCTATGGGGTGCCCTCCTTGCATCAAAACTATGCCAATACCCTCCCCGGATGCATCACACTCCAACACAAAGGGCTAGGTGAAATCTGGAAGTGCCAATACGGGACAACTGCTCATGACTTGTTTGAGGCAATCAAAAGCCTCCTGTGCTGTAGTTTTCCACTCAAAAGCCCCCTTTTTTGTCAGATCGATGAGGGGTGCTGCCAACTGAGAGAAGCCCTTTACAAACTTCTTGTAGTAAGTGCATATGCCCAGAAATACTCTCAACTTTGTCACATTCCTGGGCTCTAGCCAATCCCGGATGTCCATGATCTTCTCCTCATGGACTCTAACTCCATCCACCCCAATGATGTGCCCTAGGTGGAGCATCTCAGCCAAGCCCAACTCACACTTTGATAGCTTCGCATAGAACTGTTTCTCCTCCAATATGCACAATATTGTCTCAAAGTGTTGCAAGTGCTCCTCCCATGTCTAGTTGTATATCAAGATGTCATCAAAGAACACCAACATAAACTTCCGTAGTTGTGCACGAAACACGTGGTTCACGCAAGACTGGAAGGTGGTTGGTGCATTGGTTAGGCCAAAGGGCATAACCAAGAACTTGAAGTGCCCATTGTGGCACTTGAAAGGGGTCTTAGGGACATCCTAGTCCCTCATCCTGATCTGGTGGTATGTTGAGCGTAGATCAATCTTGGTGAAGAATTTTTCCCCACTCAACTCGTCCATCAACTCATCTATGCATGGGATAAGGTAGCGATTCCTCATGGTCTTCTTGTTAAGGGCCCTGTAGTCAATGCACATCCTTAGGGGCCCATCCTTCTTCTTCACCAGAATAACTGATGAAGCAAAAGGGCTAGAACTAGGCCTGATGTGCCCAAGTTCCAGCAACTCATGAATAGTCCTCTCTATCTCATCTCAGTATGCCTTGGGATGTCGGTAAGGAGTAGTTATCACTGCCTATACCCTCGGCTCCAACTCAATGGTATGCTCAAATCCCCGCTCAGGTGGTTGACCCAGCGGTATGTCTCCAAACACCATTGGATAACTGTCCAAAATGGCTTGTATATCTGGATGTGGTGGATTGGATTGACCTCCAGCCTCTGAAATCCTCAACTCCACAGTGCACTTAATGTCCCCATGTCTCAGATCTGCCTCCATCCTATGGGCTAAAACAGTCTGTGGAGGGTAGGAACACATACCTCGTAGCAAAACTGGTTTTCCATCTGCCCCTACGAACTCCATCTCCAACCTCTTCCAATCAGTAGTGACTCTGCCAAGAGAATAGAGCCATTGGACACCCAACACCACATTGGTGTCTCGCACATCTACCACGAAGAAGTGATCTGTCATTTAGTTCCCCATGATCACTCTCAGAGTTGGAACATAGTGTGTGCACTGCATGGTTCTATCACCTGGCACCAAAACCAAAAAACCCTCAAACTCTTTGGTTTTGATACCCCTCCTCTTGACCATTTGTGCATCAATGAAGTTGTGGGTAGCCCCATTGTCTACTAAAACCTAAACACACTGCCCCTGCACGGTGCCCCTGATCCTCATAGTCAAAAATTTGGGTGCCCCGTGTAGAGATGTAAGGACCCCTCCTGATGGAGCGAAAGTAGTTCCCCCTAGCGGGGGTGGTAGTGGTGGCCCCATATCTGCCTACCCTGCGCTATCATCTCCACCCATCTCCAAGTACGCATTATCCTTCCCATCACTATCAAAGAAAACCTTAATGTAGTGGACCTTGCCTGTTGCACATCTATGACCTGGAGCCCATGGTTCCTAACAGATAAAACACACAACTTCCTCCTTCGGAGGTCTCTCCCGGTCTCCCCATCCATCTGTCCACACCCCTAGTTGGCCCTCGGTGGTGGGACTATGTGAGGGAAACTGTGCCCTAGTCTCGGGGATGGCCCCCCACAAATCCCTCGTGCAAGTCATTGCCTCCTGTAAAGTCAAGGGTCCACATGACTTCACCAATCCATGCAATGGCTCCAACAACCCCTCTACGAAAGTGCACACCCTCCTAGCCTCTGAGAGGTCTGGCACCATGACTGAAACTCTCAAAAAATTTGATATGTAGTGCTCCAGCTCTCCTATCTATCTAAGTTGGGTCAACTTATTGAAGTGAGCCTTCGGATCCCTCCTATCAAAACGCTCCACCACTCTCCAAGTGAAGTCCTCATATGAAGTCGTTGGCATGTCCCAATGTGGATAGGCCATGGAACCACCACTCATGTGCTTCCCCTTCCAAGTGTGGGGTAGCCATTTTGATGGCCTCCATCTCTATCACCTGATTAAGCTGGAAATAAGAATCCAGCTTCTCCGCCCAAGCTCGAGCTGTGCTCTTGGAAGAGTCGTCATATGTGGGAACATACATCCTCCCAACAGTGCGTTGTAGCTTTGAGTTTTGCGAATTTTTCCCTCCATTGTACCTTCCCTTCTCATTCTGTTTGAGTTGACAATAATCTCTAAATGACAAAGCCGCTTTGAAATCCTCCCCCATGGCTTGCCATTCCCTGAAGAAATACCCCATGGGCATTGGCTCATCTGGTTCCCCATTCTTACTAGGTGTTGATGGTAAGAAAGCAGGCAATGTGGTTCTAGATGGCCCACTATAAGTTGGTGGTTGAGTGGCCGGTGAAGGATGGTCATACTGGTGTGAGGCTCTCGATGTCTCTCCAAAAAGGAACTCACGATGGAGGCCCTTGTCTCTGTTTTACTGCTTGATCTCCTCCAACATCTCCTTTTGTCCCCTAGCCATCTCATTCAAAGCCTTCAAAAGGCTATTGAATGTTGCATCCTCCTTACTCCTTGGTTCCCCCATCTCTGCTACCATGACTGTCTTTCCACGTGCCTCCAAATCAGGAGTAATTTCCAACTTCCTTTCTCTACTCTTGTACCTTTCCCTCCGGTACATGATGTTATGTATGTCCTCTGGTGTCATAGATTGCGTTGCTCCCACAAGTTGAGCCAAGTCTATGAGCTTTGAACCATTGTAATATTCCTAGGGAAAATTTACAGTAAATATGCAAAGAAAACATAGACAAAAGCCACAAATATAAAACACACAAATCAGAGCACAGAAATGCACCAAATTTGCGCTGCTGAGCCATTTTATTAAATTCTGAAGAGGGTGCAATTAGGTGTTGGAAAGAGTGCACCTGGGCTTGCTCAAGGCAAGTTGACTAAGCCCAAATGAACAATAGGAAATCCCCCTCAAGTACATAGTTGCTCTGTCTCCTGGCTCTACGCTAAACTGCATAGAAATACGCTGCTAGGTGATAAGATCTGTTGATAGGGTCTCTTGTAGTGATCAAAAAATTTCTAGAAATTAACCCTGCACTCTCCTTAATGTACCCAAAATAACCCACGAAGGAATTGGACTATCATTGACCATGGAAATTCGGCCCTCTTTTGTCTCTATGGCTCTTCTACTAGGAAATTCGGCCCTCTATCTATCTTGCTGCAAATACTCCCAAAAATGGTTGCAAACTCCTAGCAACGGCTCTCCTGGACTCCACCTCAAACCTCAAGCCCAAACTCCCTTCACAACTCATCTCCCAAGCAAGCCTCCTACAAACACTACGCAGTCTCTGCGCTGTTGGCTAAGTATCCTCCACGCAAAACTCACCATCCACTGCTGGAACAACTGGAAAACGATGGAACTCCCTCCTTGGGTTGGCACTCGAAGTCCACCAAAGCAAGGGTTGAGATCTCCGCTCAGAGACACTCATGTGCTAAACAACATTGCATATTTGGCTTCAGCTCAAGCGTGCTATGTCAAAGACACAATTTCTGAATAGATGAATGAATGACCAAATGAGTGCCTTCTCTTCCTTTTTGTCAAGATCCTTCCAACGCCCTCATGTCGGTCCTCCTCAATTTCCTCTTGCCGACTTTCCCTCCAAGGCATGTGTATTCTCCATGTGGGTCGAAATTCCCATGAGGTGGCCCCCATGCTCCATTAAGGCATCAATTTTTCCCCCAGCTCTAATGTTTGGAGTGCTTCTAAGTCAAAAATCATATGTGGAGACTCTAATCCCACATTTCCTAAGTACAACCGTGCATTATAGCAAAATTGGCCAAAAATGATTTTTCACTTAGCAAAATGCTAAGTGGGAATATCACATCAATCCACCCACAAGAGTCACCCTTCTAAACAAGGAGGTGGGATACCATGGGATGAATCCCAAGCTCCCTCAAGCCCAAGAAGATTATTTTATTAGAGGTATTACAATGAGGAGAAGGCCTTAAAATGCTTCCCAAAAGATAGGAGAAACTTTTACAAAATCGGAACTATAGGAGCTAGATTCTCCTTCTTGTACAATGTGAAAATTTGTCAACCAAAGTAGCTAATGAGACCTCCTCGAAATCTGAAAATTACAAGGGGAAAATGAGCTTTAAGAGGCCCACGGTATAACTTTATGTGCAGCTCTCAAATGAACTCAGCCTTGCAGAAAATGAGGGACTCCAAATGCTCACAGCCTCCTTGGGAAATGATCCAATCATGCGCCAATGGGTCCTCCAAACACTTGTTATGAGTTTGTAGAAAATGTCCCTCAAAAATCTACTCCAAATGGGTTCTCAAATCCTCCAAATATGGGCTGCAAAACAAGAAAAATATTAGTGGACAAAAATCAGCTAGATGAAGTGTGTATGTACAATTATAATTTGCAAAGGACTAAGCTGAAGAGTGTGAGTAAACTCTCCTCTTTGATTAACCATTTTAAGCTCTTAGATAACAAATGAAAGCAATTGGAGCGCAACTTTTAAATAAAGTGATTTAAATTTAAAAGTACTTGGCTTGTGTACAAGCTATGTCCCGAAACCCCGCAAAATCACTTTGTAAGATAAGACTATGAAGGCTCAAAGAACAAATGAGAACTCCTGTGAGAATGTATGAAGAGTGGGTTGGTCTCTCCAAAGACTTCCCCTCACGCTTGATTCTTTTATTCCAACAAGATGTTCCCTCTACAAAACTTCAATCAAGAATTAATTCCATATAGATTTAGCAATAAACAATGGTAAGAAACTTTAGAGATTTATTTGAAACCAACTAGAGCATTCTATACCTAGAGCATACTTTTAAATCAAATATCAATGCAAGATAGCTCTACATTAACAAATCTACAAGATCATATGGAAACAAATTAGATCAAAGCATGAGTAAAAGGAATTATGCCAATGATCAACAATTCACCACATTCCAAAAGGAGGAACACCTCATGAATGAAACCCCAAAGTTTATTATTGATATTTCTGAAAGTGTACAAGGCAGCGGTGTTTCCGCAAGCACAATAGCTAGTAACAATCATTACCTGTGTGAGAGCCCATAGCTCTATTATATAGAAGCTTGGGAGCCAATCCCTAGGCAAATGGTGACAATCCCAAGACAAATAGGTGACATTCCCAATGCTCCTTCATGAAAATTCGAATTTCCCAAGTGGCAACTTGATTTCTTTCTTAGAGGCCCATGCAATCCTTGGTGAGGGAGCTCGAATTAGATGAAAGGACAGTTGGGAGAGAGAAGTGGAGTGGTAGGAGACCACTCTCCACCTCAGTCAAGAAAACTCTAATCCAATCTCGAGTCAACTCATGATATCTCCTTGAAGCTAAAGTTAACTTCCTCAAATCATGGATCTCGTCACTGGAACAAGTTGTCTTCTCCACAAAAACATTGATTTGCTTGATTTGTGGCTTATGTGGAGTCCACATCACTTGGTTACTCAACTCTGACTTTTAGATGAATTTCCACCTCATTTCCACATCATTTGAGCATGTGTGGATATTTATTTTTCTCCATTTATTTGATTGTTGAGTTAATTTAAATGCCACATTTTCCACAAAACTTAGGAAAAATAGGTTTTGAGTGTCTAGAACTTATTTTTTACCCGTCAAAGGGTGTCATAGTAGAAAGTTGAGGGTGAGAGGTGTAATTTTGAGTACACATACCCCATACAACATCTCTAGACGTCATTTACTACATTTCACATTCAGATTTTATTCAAATTTCCGCCCCGCGAGAAATTTAAAAAATTAAAAAATTGACCCCTAGACCAAATCAAATTCCATGAAATTTTACGAGTGATCTAGTATGGTAATATACAATGACTCTAGACACTAGGACTCACGCAAGGCCTCACCATCAAACCGCACTCCAGCATTGGGGTTATGCTTGGAGGAAAAACTCAATTAATTATTAAGTCCTCATAAGGATATGATAATTAACCAAGTGAAAAAAACCTCTCAGTGTAAACTCACTTGATGACAAGGTCCCAGGCTACCCAAGCTTGTTACATGACTCGACTCCTCATACTAGTATCAATTTTACATCGTCTCCGCAGGGCTTGTGGAATTTGAGTACATCAAAAAAAGATGAGAAGAAGTAGAGTTGAAAAACTCTTATGACAAAGTGAACTCTAATGGTACATGAAGCCTCTGATACATGCTTGGGCATGGAGTCTTCAAAAAATCTTCAAGTGTCGCTCCAATGGTCAATAGGGTTTATTCTTTCTTTCGACTATTCCATTTTGTTGAGGATAGTAGGGAACTATTAGCGCCCTCTTAATTCCATCATCCCTGCAGAAATCAATCAATTCCTTGGATACATATTATCCACCGTTATCAGAGATTAGAGTCTTGATTCTTCCTCTTGAAGTATTTTTACCCTGTGCCTTGAATTCAAAAACTTTTCAAATACTTAATTCTTGGACTTTAAGGGGTAAATCCATGTTTTATGAAAGTAATCATCAATGGAAGAAACATAATACAAGTTGCCACCCAAGATCTTGTCATACATAGGCCCACAAACATCACGGTGCACAATATCCAAGATTCCTTTGGATCTACTATCACTGCTTGTACATCTTCCTTTAACATTCTTCCCAAGGGAACATCTTTTGCATACTCCATCATGCTCAATCCAAGGTTTCGGTACACCCTTAACAAAATATTTGATTCTAGATAAGGCTATATAATGAATATGAGCATACCTTTAATGCCATAGCTCATAGAGATCAATGGTGTTGTGTAACAAAGCTTGAATTGAATGTCCAAGAAGATAATATAGGCCTCCAATTCGCACGCCAATGACCTTGGAAGATTCAAAAGAGGCATCCTTCTTCCATACTAGGACTTGTCCATCAACGAATACAATTCTATATCCCTTGTCTTCAAGTGATGTAATAGAAAACAGGTTTTTCTTCAAACCAAGAACATACAAAATATTGTTGATGGATACATTACCTCTTGATTCCAATTGGAAGGATCACATACCAATGCCCTTGACTTTTTAGTTGCAATTATCTCCAAGCTCAACCCTTTGAGCTATCTTCTTTTCAACCAATTCGAAGAGATGTTCACAATTCCTAGTGATGTGCCTAGAGGCACCACTGTCCATCAACCATATTTCAGCATGACTTGCAATGGAACCTGTAAAGGCAAAATAAAATGAGTATTTAGAATCAAAATCATTCTTCTTATGTCTCCTCTTATGAGAGGATTCATCAAGGTCGATTGCAAAAGCATGATGCTTCCCTTTCCTTTTTCGATCTCCATCCCTTTGATAGTCATTCCTTAGATATTTTTGAGGACAGTGAACTTGATTGTGACCATATGCTTGGCAACGAAAGCATTGAACATTTGACATATATTTCATCTCTTCTATCTCTTTTATCATGAGAAGGAGGAGGTACTCTATGTGAAGCAGGTTCCCTTCTTGGATCAAATCTTGGAGCAGGTATCGAATTAGGTATTTTCCCGGAACTTCTTTGAAATCTTCCAAAATTAGGTCTTCCCTTCTTGCTGCTTTTTTAATGTGTTGCAAAAGCTTCTTCCCTTGGATCTTTGATGTTGCCTCTAGAAAAGAGTCTTGATTCTTCTATTGTGCAAGTAGCCAACAGTTGAAGGTGCATTCTCTCTTCCACGGATACTTGATACAAAAGGATCCCACGATCTAGGCAACCCACCCAAAGCCACAGCTACCAATTCTTGGTCAGATACTTCTCCAATAGCATTGAGTTGATCTCCTATTTGAAAAATCTTGACGAAGTATGATGCTACAATATCATTCTTTGTCATCTTGATATTGCAAAGTTGACCCCTTAGATTGATGGATTGGTTGATGTTGTTGATAGTGTACAACCCAACAATGGCATCATACATCTCCTTGGAAGTTTGGTGATTAGCAATATAGGATATTATATTATCCCTAACAAAAATTATTTGTTGAAATTAGGGAAACGTCGGGAATAATTTCCAAAAGGAAATACCTCTGCCACAATGAAGATTTCATCATGCCCCAAAGAAGGTTTTCACTAGATAAAAGATTAAAAAAAAGCTATTTCAGGATAATTCAACTGTGGTCTGAATCTATCATGGCCTTAGAAAATATCTAATAATTATTATTTGAATTATAAGTTGACCTTGGAGGGAAAATATTCTTAATTTGAAATTTAATTCATCCTGAAGGTCGGCCTCAAATTCATGTCCTTCTCCTCCAAGGGTTGTGACCCTTTGTTAAGATCAAAATCTATTTTAACCCCCTAGAGTTGATCTCAAAAGTCACTACGACGGAATAATCGCTTTGAGGTTTCATGTGACTCAATGGTTCTGAAATTTCGAATCTACAAGCCACAGAGGTCTCATGTTGAGTGGCAAAGTCAAGGCACGACTCTCTTGTCTCAGATCTTCTCTCTTTTTTTAATACCTTGGCTCTCTAGCTCCTAGCATAATTAAAAAGGTACAAGACTCCTATAAGTTGTTGAAATATTTAACTAGGTTCGGTCTTCATAGTATTTTATGTACTCTTGATCTTAGGTATTTGATGTAAAAAGAAAAAGAAAATTATTATTATTATTATTATTATAGCATGGGTTTCATGCTCAAGTTTATTTTTGTTCTAGGTCAAAGCACCCATTATGTACTTCTAGGTTTTTTCAAAGTCAAGAAGTCATAAGAGTCATTGTCATATGTATTAGACCCTATTGGGCAATTTGTAACAAGTCAAAAGAATTTATTTTGAGTCGAAAGCATCAAATTACCCCTCCAAGACCAAGTCGGCTTGGTAGTGAAGAATTCGGCCTAATTAGGGCTATTCGACCTCCTTGGAAGCCTATATATAACAGATCATTCAACCTCCTTTGGAACTCATTCACTCAAGGAAGCAAGAACAAGAAGCAAGAAGGAAAGCGAGGGTATAGAAGGAAGAAGGAAGACAAAAATTTCGATATTTTATCTCTCTCAATCTCTCACAAGTGCAAAAGAGGCTAGGGTTTTTGTAGGTACAAGGCCAAAGTTTCTAAAGGAGCAAATAAACAAAATCCAAGGAAAGAAAGTTAATTTGATCACATACAAGCCTTTGAAGAAGAAGTAGACCAAGCGAAGGAAGAAGCAGGCCTAGAAAGCCCTAATTCATCCACACGTGCGAAGTTGCAACTTGCTACAGGGGACTAAAAATTGCAGACCTGTAATGAGTGTCAAAATTTGTTGTTGGGGTCGAAGTTGTGCAATTGGAAGAGATTTGACTAGGTTTGACTTGGTGAAGAGAAGCACATCCTCAAGAAGGTTGACTTGATCTTGGAAGGGTCTTTTGGTCTTGGTATAGAGGTCTTGAAATTCGTCATTTGAAGAATCTATAAGAAGAGAAGAGATTTTTGTTTTCCTCTCTAGGAGAGATTTTGGCCCTAACTAGCAGCCTACATCTTGTGTCCTTGTGTACTATTAATCTCCATGTTTTGGTAGTTGTTTGATGATAAGAACAACTTAATAATAAGAGAAAAGAAGCTAATAATAAAGAAAAGTAAAAGAACATCACAAGCAATTATCAAGTCAAAGAGAAATCACTTCAATTGTAGCCCTATTGATTTCTCAACATAAGGATCACATCTCTATGCTATACTGCACCTCTGTCTCTATAACCATATCAATCGCATGTCTGTGGTCACAATACTATTATATGCATGGCATCTTTGTTGGTATATGTTTCTGTTGGCATCGTATCTGTTAGACACAACATGGAGAAGACAAAAGATATGAAGGATAAGCATTGAATGCATTATTATTCACAATGATACATATTTATACAAGTCTAGTGACCCTTGGTTTCATATTCTAAGTGGTCTCTTGGACTCCCTTTGACTATTCAGCTTCCACAACCCTTAAGAGGATTAGGTGTCCAACAATTCCCCCCCTTAATCTGAAGGGGTATATACGAGTCCATGAAGAGAGCTATAATACAATAATGGATGACAATAATAAGATGAATATGCTCTTTGAGTTGATGGTATAAGGTGGTGATTTAAGGATGCCCACCAACACTGGTACACTTAGTGCAGTTCCCGAAACTCTTCCAAATTTGGCAAGAAGCTGAAATCTTCTGTTGGAGGAAGTGTCCCTAATGCTTTGGAGAGGGAGACCTTCAACCTGGAAAAGGGAGGTCTACAACCTGCGGTGGTTTAAGGATGACCAACTCTGGAATGTTTAATGCAATTCCTGGAACTCTTCCAGAACTGGCAAGACGCTGAAGTCTTCTTCTAGAGGAAGTGTCCCCAATTCTTTGAAGAGGGAGAAGCTCAACCTGAAAAGGGAGGTCTCAACCCCGCATAGATGGTTTAAGGCTGATCACCAACCAAGGGCATGCTCAAGGGCATCTTTGTCTCTGGCTAAAACTCTGAATCTGGTATGGCAGGTTGTGGCTTAGGCTCGCTTGAACTTCTGTGTCTCTGGCTACAATCCTGAATTAGGCAGCAGGTTCAGGTTGTGGCTCAGGCTGGCTTGATGTGGCTTTGAAGCTTGTATATGGCCATCACTTCCCCCCCTGTCAGATACAATGTGAGATGATGGAGAAAACTCAACTGCAAGACTTTTCAATACTCTAGAAGAAATTCTAACATATGATTAAAATATCTTCTTGGTTGTTGAAGTGAATTGCCAAGAAGTGATCCATCCAAGGTGAATCTTTGTTCTTGCAGGAGGTTTGTTTTTGAAGCATCTGTTCGAAGAATGAGTGGTTTTATGATAGTCCTCACATGGATGAAGATCAAAATAGTGATCTTTCATATGGTCAACTCCGTCACAAGGTTGGCATTTGACAACTTTTCGCTGCGAATGTGGAGGAGCAGAATCTGAAACAAGTGAAGGTGAGTTGTCATAAAGAAATTCGGCACTCTGAAATTTAATGAGCTTTAAATAATCTGGAATATGAAAGGATGCCTCCTTATGATATCCAAGACCTGTTTTGTGCTTGTTGCTGACAAGCTCTTCCCAAGGTCTAATGATTGGCTTGGGAAGTGCAAGTTGAATTTATGCTTCTTTTTGCAAATTTGCTCCTTCATTGGGTACGAGATCAACATTATTGATTTTCTACTGATGGGAATTTGTATTAATGTTCTGAACAAAAACAAGTTCAGAATGATGACTCCACTATTGTAATTATGCTTGCTGAAGCTGAGATTCAAGCTCCAAAAAATCTATTTTATTTTGTGCATTTTGTAGACAAGTCTGAATGTCCGAAAGAGAGGCTTTGTTAATTTTGACTGTGCCTCAACAGTGGACCTAATTAGAGTTTTCAGTAACTCTAATAAGCCATGAATTTTCGCCATTATTCAACCAACTCAGGTCAACAAATGACCACACATGTACTTGTAAGCGTAGATAGCTAGCAACTTACAATTTTTAAAATGTTGCTACACAAACTTCTACAATGAATTGGTTATATGTTCTGCAATGAATTGGTTAGATATACATATAAGGATTAGGAACTATGGCATATAACATCAATCCAATGGCTCTGACCACACCATATACAATCCCCAGCTCTGAGAAACACTTATATGCACATCCCAACGCATACGCATTCAACGCATAGGCAATTTGGAATACAACATTTAATTAACGGAACACCACAGTTCAAGGTCTTCAACACACAGTTCTAATTGAATTCACCATTCCAAACTGTTATATTACTTTTACCAGCGTACATAACCATATGACTCACGCATACAATACAACGCAGAGGGACTGACCTTCAATGCACTTCAAACACAAATTACTTGCAGGAATTAGAGTTGTTACGCATAGAGATGAACTGACGAACTTATACCATGACCATGCCAACCATACGTAGCTACACCATAGGCGTCTTTTGTTGTCTCTTCAATCAGCGTTCTTCCTATTTCTGTTGTGATGTCATTGGTTCAGGCCTTTTTAATTGGGGCTTACCCAACAAAATGTTTGCACTCATCAGAGAGATCTAAGATAAAACTGCAGGTTTCGAAGAGACCATTGCTTTCGCTGCACCAAGACCATTGCTTCATTTTCTGCTTTGTTTTGTTCTTGGATTTCTGATCGGATTCACCCCCTTTAGAATGGAGAACAAATCTTGCCTCTAAACTCCAAGGGTTTGCAGACGAGCTAAAATCGATACTGACAAATACTGAGCAAGATTTCAGTCAAGTTGGAAATAGAGGAAGGACTATTAAAAGATGGAGAGAACAAGGAATTTGGGATTAAAGGTTCAGTAGGAGAAAGAGGCTGAAGTATTAGGTGTTCGTGGTGAGAAGATGGATCCCTTGGTTGGATTATCTCCAGTTAAGATCTTAGATTTTGTGCCTCGCAAACTTCGTATTGTTGTGAATCCAACAGATAACCATGCCTTTGAATCGTTTGGCTCATACTCTAAGGTTTGTTCCACCACCACTTCTTTGGATTGTTGTTGAAATACCTGCTCAGAGCATGGAAACAACAGAATTGTTGAAGAATACAGGGGTAAAGTATAGGCACCTTGTTTGTGAGAATAATGTCACTGATATTAAAGACCGTGGCTTCCATCAACGGAGCACTGCTCTTGCCCACATAAAGCAACATCAGCCTGATGACATTGTATATTTCGGAAAATGATGATAATGTGTACACACTCCTACAATGAACCTGGTTTCTCAGAGCTAAGGTAACTGATACGATGAGTAGAAAGGAGACCAAGAGTTACAGTCAACGAAGAATATGAAAGATAATATACCACTTTTATAAACTCTTTCCACATAGTTTTAAGCCACGCAAAGCAAATTTAATGCAACCATCAATATGACAACTCTTCAGAGCTCTATTCCAACAACGCTCCCTTTCTCGCCAAGTGCTCCATTCCAACGTCGTTGAATAACACAACCATTGATTAATATATTCGAGTGACATAACCAAAGATTTTTTACTTTCACAAGAACTGCATCAATGCAATTCTCAGGACTTCAAATAAAATCGCAAAATATACACTAGGAGCATGGACTTGGAATTAACACAGCGAAAATGTAGAGGCAACGTTTGAATGAGGAATGGAGAAAGAGCGCACAACTTCCATTTCTTTGCAGGAACAGGTCTAAGCGAGAGCATGAAACTAACAAAGAGCGTTAGAGCGTTGAATTCGTAGAGAGGGACGGGTCTGACAATATTCCTCTTTGCAGTCGCAAGGGTTGGTGTTCTCATAACAGAGGAATGGAAAAACTGCCAGAGGTAACAACCTCTATTTTAACAAACGCTCAGAATGGCATAAAATCCACGAGGAGAGCATTGGTTTACAAAGGCCACACATCATGGCTCTGATACCATGTTAGACACAACCATGGCGAAGACAAAAGATATGAAGGATAAGCATTGAATGCATTATTATTCACAATGATACATATTTATACAAGTCTAGTGACCCTTGGTTTCATATTCCACGTGGTCTCTTGGACTCCCTTTGATTGTTCAGCTTCCACACCAACCCTTAGAGGATTAGGTGTCCCACAGTATCTCATGGATCTCCGTTGTTGGCATCGTATCTCAGTTGGCATCATATGTATTTTTGTTGGCATTGTATGCATTTCAGTTGGCATCATATTATATGGATCTCTGTTGGTAGCTCAGTTATATGTAGTCTCAGTAGTGGCATGTGTATGTGGCTCAGTAATGATCATAGGTATATATATAGCACTTTTGCATTATATAACAGCATTGGCAGTGTACGTGTATATATATAAGTATATGCAGGGTATCCATGGCATTTATGTCAAGTACCAGTATGGCATTTTAGTATAGTATTTGCAGGGCACTCTTGGTATCATAATTCAATTATGTATATAGGGCTTCATTGGCATCACAGTGTGTATGGTGATAGAGGGAAATATTTCTCAAGTATGATCCCATGTATTCTGTAGCAGTGGCATCTATGAGAAACCCTAATCATAATATATGCAGAGATGAGACAATGTTGGTATAGCCCAACATATTGATTTGGCATTATGTATAACATAGTAGCAGTGTGGTTAATCTTGACACTTTGGAAGTATGGTTAGTTTTCGAAATGAAACTTGTTCACAAAGAAAGTTGTGAAAAAGTCATGATACTTGTACTTTGTACCTCTCTGTTGAACTATCGATGACAATCTAATATAAGGGTTTTCCCCCTTTTGGGGGTTTTCCCTGGTCTCTGACCAAAATCATGGTGTCCCTTGTTCATGCTTTTCTTCTTATATTATTTTACGTTTCGCTACTATAATGATGTCATTGTTCTTTCTACATAATTGTTAGTGATGTTTAATTGGTATGGGGTGAATGCAATGTGAAAATGATGAAATATAATTATCTAAAGCAAAGAACAATGGTATCAGAGTTGAGTTGAAGAAAAGTCACTGAGATCACTCCTTGAAGACACCGATTATGAAGAAGTAAAGATGTTGGAGACCTAAAAGAATGCTATGGTTTGAAGGAAACCACAGGCACCTTTGCAAGAGGAGTTAGGGTGCGATGGATATCATGAGGTTAGGGTTTGGAAGAGACCCTTGAAGTATGGCTTGGATATGATGAAGTGAGAAGTTGTACAAGCACTTGTGACAGATTCAGTGTAACCCTGGATTCACTCCAAGAAATAATATGTGTGGTTTGGTTGTCGACAGTTGAGGCATCTTCTCCTCTGGTGATATATGATTGTTCACCTATGGCACCTCATGATTAAGAAGGACATGGAATGGGGATTTTTCTAATGGTTGCATTTCTTCTTACGACTCTTGGTAACAAGATCAAGAGGGAGTTGATCTCTTCCTTCAACCCTTATTAAAGATATGTACCTTTCTAGACTTATTTCTTTAAAACACGGCTCTTGTCTAGATTCATTATTCCGATTATTACTAAACTTTTTTGCATAAATCTTTGAAATTTTTTGACTCCCTGGTAAGTATAGATCCTTCTTGAGGATCATATGGATTCTAAATGGAGCAAGAAAGGAAAGTTGGCACAAGAAGTGGAAGAAAGCTAGATCAGGAAAAGGAACCTGATATTGTCTATTACAAGATGACAAAGTGTATGTGCTATATAGGTATCTAAATATTACAAGGTATGTGTAATTGTTATGCTTCGATTTAGAATTATGATGGCAAATTAAGCAATGAGGTATGACAAAATTATCACCCTTAGAGGGCCTTGATCCACATTCTTGTGTGATGCATATCAGTCACATACATATGTGGATGAGTTTGATTCCTGGCACATATGATATAATAGTACATCTTTTAGTAATAGTTAATATGATTTTGACAAATGTTGATTTGATATTGTTAATAATACTTGTGATAAATATAGTATCTCTGGCCATATCTTCCATTGGTTTTTTTTTATAAGCCTTTGAAAAGTTGTAGCAGCCATGATGACTTAACAATATTTTGCAATAGGACAAAATGGATGCCCTAGCTTGATTGTGTTAGGACTCTGATGAAAATGTTTGTACTAAGAAATGATGTTGTAACCATGACCCTTGAAGTACGAAGATATTCTTGTCAACTGCCTTGATTTCATGACAATAACACTTGATGAATGTTTGATGACTGAATAGATGATGATGACTTGTCCTGACAATGATATATATGGGAAACCCGATATTATTTGATTGTCTTATATGATCAATATGGCTATGAAGAATCAATGATCTTGATGATGACTAAAGAAGCTTTCCATTCAGAGGGAGAGATCCTTGATGAAATCCCAACTTATATTATTATTTGCATAATGAATATTGAGGCCACCTCAAAGGTTATAATGTGGATGAATAGAAGATCCATTATTGCAGATTGAAGCAAGTCCTTTGGACCTGAAATGATGAACGTCTGATGTTGTTAAAGGTATGACTTTGCAAATTAATTCTATGAACTAACAATTCTTTGCTGACAGGAATCATCTACCTCAATCAGTTTCAGGATCCACTTCCCATGAAGAAGTGTTATTGGCATGCTGATTGGCATTGATGGATCATTGTTTGCTAGATTTGATGAATCTTTGTGTTGCTCACATGTAACTTGTTGACCCTGTTGCCCACACCAACCTACAAGTTAGTGGGAAAAGCCTTCAACCCCGCAAGGTGTGGAAGGTGGCAGGGAACTCAGAGAAGGGGTTGTCACACTAATCACGACTCTCTCTGTTTGAGCTATCTCCTAGGTTAGCTAAGGGGGGTGGTCCCTAATGAAAAATTAAGTTAAAAGATGTGAGTTTCTAGGAGAATTGTTAGAGTTAAATAATTATGTCTTTAAGATTTATAAGCAAAACTGATATGAGCAATAACCATAAATACATAAGATAAGCATGAAATACATAAACAACTAGTGCCTTCAAAGGATTTCTCTTTAAGAAATGAAATTGTATTTGCTTAGAATGAAGTGAAATGCTTTCAAATGGAAAGCCAAAATAATCCTAAAAAGTGAAACAATAAATTGTTAGCACAAGATATTATAAATGTTTTCAAGATGAATAAGTCTACAAATCAAAGCATGGAAACTATCTTGCTCAAAAGGATACAAAAATAACTCTAACAACATGCAATTAAGTTTGCAACCCAAAATAATAGTACTTGAAAGTGAAATCAACCATTCATGACAATATGCAGTTAAACCACAAGATGAGTCAATTTCCAAGTACAAGAAAAATTAAACTCGTTGCAAAATTAAAAGGAATTTCAAGCTTGCATCCAAAGTGCCTCTTGAAATAAGATTTGCATGAGAGACTTTAAACCATCAAGATAGCAAGAAATTTAAGAACTTTGCAAACAAAGCAAATGTGATGGAATGAGTTTTTGGTTTATTTTATTAATTAGTGCTAAGGCAAAATTACAATTGAACTCTAGTCCTCAAACCTCATCCTCACCCAAATATTTGGATCTCACAATAAGGAGTCAATAGAGGTAGAGGGTCCCTAAAAGTCTATTCAACCAACTTAAGTTGGAGGTAAGTTTTAGTGAGGCTTGGGGCCTTCCTATACTAAAATGCCTAGATGAAGTGCAAATTGTGTTAATTCCCCAAATTAAACTAATGCTTCATGCAAATTCTTCAAAGAAAAATAGTTTACAAAACTTGAGAGCATATGCATGTGGGAATTTAAATAAGAGATTAGTAAAATTTGTATGTGGAGTGAAATGTGTTGATTTTAAGCATGCACAATATGAAATTATAAGCTAGAAAGCCAAGAAAAACTAAAAGCAAGATTAGGCCACCCACAAGAATCCCTCCTCTAAATGAAGAAGGGGGATGCCATGGGAAAAATCCCAAGTTCCCTCCAACATTTTTTTTTTTTTTTTTTAATCTTGTATTAGCACTTAAAGAGGGTAAAAATGTCTCTAAGAGGGCAACCCACAATACGATAGAGATCTTTAAAAGGATGGGACTCTAACAAAGCTAGATTCTCTCCCCAAAAAATATAGCAACAACAAACTTGAAGATGGAAAAAACTCTCCAAAAGAGATTCACAAGGCTCAAAAGGCCCACGGCCTCAATGAGTTTGCAACTCTCTCCCAAGTGCTTATGGCCTCCCTAGAAATCAGTCTTTAGATGAGGGGGTACTGCATACACACGAGTGAGTAGTTTTCCAAAACTTCTCCTCAAGCTCCTTGCTGCCCAATGCTCAAGCCTATGGGCTAGCTTTAGAAATGACTCTTGAATAGGAGATATAACTTTGAAAGAACTAGAATCAAAGAAGTATTTTTGAATTTAAATGGATGACCAAGTAGCTATAGACTAAGAAAACTCTCTTTTGCTCTTCATTGGATGGAAAATTTAGAGCGAAAAAATGGTTGTCTTGAATCGCTATGATTCTAGGAGTGAGTTGATCTAATTCATATTTCTCACACTTCCAGATGGATTCTTGCACACAATACAAAAAATATTTCCCACACTTGAACACGTATTAGTTTGCACAACATTAAAAAAAAATAATGCATAATATAAACCAAATATTCCTGCTAAAATGAAATGGCAAGCTTATCCTTAGAATACTACTCTAAATCAATGACATGTGCAAGATAGCTTGCACACATCAATCCAAGCAAGATGGCAAGCATAAACAAATATTAATTCAACATGCGAAAGAAATTAAACACAATAGCAGTAGTATGAAACGACAACACCTCATAACACCAAGAAAACACCAGCCAGATAGCCCCAAAATCTTGATTTTTATTAAGAAAGTATGCAAGTACAAAATGACAGAGTTTCCTCAAGCCCAATAGCTTATTACATGATACAATATGAGAGCCCATGGCTCTATTATATAGAGAGTTGGAAGCAAATCCCAATGAAGAATGACAATGACAAATGGAATTGAAGCCAATCCCAATGTAGAAGTGATTAAACAAGTGGCATGAACTGACAATCCCAAAGAGATATTCGAATTTGTTGAATGGAGCTCCAATGCCAAGTGTAAGAATCGAATTCTGGCAAGTGGGCATCATTTTCTTCTTCCCTTATGTGTCAAATTCGATTTTTATGATAGAATGACAAGCGTATATGGGTAGTAACCCATGTGGAGACAATTTTCCACAAAAATATCCACCAAATATTCTCCCAAATCCTCCCAAATGTGCATTAACTTCACAAATTCGAATTTCCAAGTAAGCAGCTTTCTCCTTTAATGCCAGAAATTTGATTTTATTTGAGCACATGTTCCTTCCTTGATTTTAGGAGTCCACATCACCTTGGGACTTCACTTAACTCCCACATAATTTTCCACCTCATTTCCACAACATTTAGCATGTGTGGATATTTATTTTTCTCCATTTATTTAATTTATGGCTTAATTAATTGCCAGATTTCCCACTAAACTTAGGAAAAATGGATTTTGAGGGTTCAAAACACATTTTTAACCCATCAAAGTGTGTCATAGTAAAAATTTGCGGGTGAGAGGTGCAAATTTCATGACTCATACCCCATATAAATTCTCTAGACATCACTTATTATATTACAAATACAATTTTATTAGCAATTTCAGCAGTGCAGAAAAGCTAAAAAATTAAAAAATGACTACCTAGACCTAACCAAATTCCACGAAATTCTTTGTGTGATCTAATATGGTAATATACATCGACTTTAGACACTAAGATGTGTTAGGGGCTCAACCTTCAAACCGTCACCCTGGCTTTGGGGTAAAACGTGAGTGAAAAAAATCAGAAAATTATCCGCCTCTGAAAAACAAGGGATAATTAACCAGATAAAAAAACACTCCAAGGTGTACTCGTTTGCTGATCGAGTCCCAACATCCTAGGCCTGTTACAGACTCAAAAACTCATCATTACTAGTATCACTTATTACAATTCCCTGCAGGGTGTGGAATCTGGGTACAAGAAAGATGATGAAAAGATAGAAGTAGAGTTAAAAAACTCCGTTGACTGATGATATCTGATCGTACAAGTGTCCTCTGGATCCTCCTTGGGCATGGAGTCTTCATATAATCATCAGGTGCCACTATAGTGGTCAACATACCCTAAGCTAGATAGAGTCCAGATATATATATATATATATATAGGACAGAGACATCTTCATGGACTAAAAAAAATGTTGCTGCCTGTGGTTGTTGCCTCCCTGTGTGAGAGGGAGTAAGGATGTATAAGTTATTCCTTTCTTTATGTCATGCATTTACTCTAACATAATATTGGATTTGATGTCCTGTATAAACAGGAAAACAAAGGACTGCTGCACTAAGTTTTGCATAAGGCAACATGATTCTTCAGTGATCTGTTTAAGCAGATACCGAGCACTTTGTATACATTGATGACTGGTTGCTCTCTGAACATATGTTGGGCACAATTGTAATAGACTATGACTTGTTCTGAGATTCAACATACAGAGAATCATGTGTTTCATGACAGACCAGATATCGGGTATATGATGAAGAAATAGGCATAAGACTCCAACACCTTCTTGATTGATGAGCATTTGGATTCTTGGGTTCAAGCATGTATGATTGCGGTTAACCCAATGATATCTCAGTGTCAAGCATTATAGCTAGGACTAACAGCAGTAATCCTAGTGAAGGCACTAATGAAAGGAAGAGGTCCTCGTTGATCGAGAACACTAAGCATAGCTCTTCCCGTCTGTTGAGCTCCCACAGTGTGGAAAGAAGCATTGAGTGCTCCTAGGGTTGAGGGATCTCTAGACAATAGGTGTGTGTGATCCCTACTCTTGTAGTAGGTCGGGTATCTCCCCTATTGTGGGTGTGTGTGATCCTTTCCTTTCGTGACAAGTCGGGTATCACCCTCTATCAGGATTAGCAAAGTATACCCCAGTTGGCATCATACCCACAAGCCAGGCTTGTTGGGATTGTCCCTCCCCATCTGGCCAATGGGTTGAGGAGGCTTGGGGCATGTGATCCTTACCATTGGTAAGTCGAGTATCTCACCAAAACTCGGATTATGATGCAGGTGTTCTACTACGTGACTTTCAAGGGTCGATGTTGGGAACATCGACATAAAATAGGATGGTTGTGATCCTTACCTCTTATTGCAAGTGGTATCTCGCTCATTTGACTGCACAAGGGGATGGTTGTGATCCTTGCTTGGTAAGTTGTATCTCACCTATTGCTCGATAAAGGGTGGTAGCTTTAGCTACCCAATGTGGTTCTAGGTTGAGCAAGGCTCCCTAATCTTGTTTCGGATTAAGCTAGGCTCTTTTAGGTTGTTGTGGGTTGAGCAGGGCTCCCCTATGAAGTCAGATTCTTTTTCTTCTTTAGATTCGAGATTGTTCAACAGATGGAGATGAGTTGAGATGAGATATGGCTTATTAACCATGATGAATGAATGAATTGATTATTAGATATAGCGTGGAAGTCGGATGCTCCCCTATGATGATGATTAAGTTGATAAGGTGGAAGTCGAAGCTTCCCTATGATGATTCTTCTTCTTGTTCAACTGATGATCGAGTTAGGTTGAGATGGATGTCTTATTGATTTAGCTACGGAATATGTCTTTGAGATTAGTAGGGTTTGGAGGGTTGATCTCCCCTAACATAAGTCATGCATTCCTCTTCTTTCATGAGGTGATACGAAATGGATCTTGTTGATGACACAACTGTCTAACTTCCCTATGATTCAGATATGGTCACTCGAGAAACATCATGATGTAGCTATGATGAATCATCCTAGATGAGGCTTATGATGGAAATGGAAATTCCTCCCTAGTTGAGAAAGAGTGTTGAAATTAGGGCAACGTCAGGAAGAATTTCCAAACGGAAACTCCTCTGTCCCCAATCAATGTTGATTTTTGGTAGCATTGAATGTGCTCAGACTCAAAATTTGTAGGGAGGCTAGAACACGTGTATTCCAGAATAACCAGAAATCGTTTTGGGAAATTCCATCCAGAGACAGTTTTATTAAAATAATTAATTATTTTTAATGGATGCCTAAGTCTATACTTAGGAAATTAAAATAATTAAAGGGTATTAATTAAATTGGGAGTGAAACTTCTAGAACAAGACGAGGATCAAGTCAAAATGATTTGAGCCATTGATTAGAATCTAATCTGGGTCGTTGATTACTCAATGAGAAGATTATAAGGTCTTTGATGGGCATTTGGAAGATACATCAAGTGAGAGATCAGAGATCGATTTTCTCAAGAGAGCAGCAAAACAATTGTCAGAGAAGTGATTGAGGTGATTTCTTGCAGTGAGGGGCAGGGATAGTTTCCGGACAAATTTTCCTAATCCAGAGAGTACAAGGCAGAGAGGGAAGACATCCAGAGAGGGAAGACGTCCAGAGAGGTTGACGCAGGACCACGTAGAGCTACGTTGTGGCAGCGCAGAGCTTTAGAGGGAGTCTGAAATTCTGTTGAGGAACAGTCCGGATCTGGTGTCGAAGCCGGGGTGTGAGACCGGGAAGTCAAAAGGCCGAAGTTTCCAGCCAGCAAAGGATTGAGAGGAGGTGCAGCGTAGTCCCAGCAGCAGTGATGCAGTGATTGCGTGGGTGTGATGCACTACTACACAGAGGCTAAACTCCAGCGCAGATCAGTGTCGGATCTTCCAGTGACAGGGTGAGATCATCTCACTACCTTTTTGCCCAGTTAGATCTCTGAATAAGATTGCCAGTTTGGGCATCCGAAGAATTGTATTCAAAAAACTACTAGTTAATAATACAAACCCTTAGCTGCTGCACCAATTTTCCCACATTGGGTTTTTCCGGGGACATTTGTCCAAAAACAACGTGTCACTTGTGTGTGTTATTTCTTCTTGCTCAATTCTTGTTTCCACATATAATTTAATTAATGAAGGCTGCAGCATATTGGCTTCAATATTTACCATAGAACACAGTAAATAATTTGTTCAGTTATTTAACAAATAGAAGAAACTTAATCAGTTGTTGTAGTAGTGATTCAGGGATTCCGAATTTTCACATGGTATCAGAGCACAAGTGAAGCAAGAGAGCAGACCAGAAGAGCCCAACATTGAAGAGGAGGGAGATCAAAGTGTTGTGTACGCAATAGATTGAATCCCTGGAGGGATTGCATAGTCTAGGCCAAGAGGGCAAGACTCTCAAGGAAGATCGCTCTTTGAGTGAGTTGATAGAAAGGTAAGATTTCCATATCAAGATTTGTCAGCGACAAAGGAAGAAGCGCAGCAGAAGCTTCAATGCAAAGCAGTCTTCAAGTGAGATGCAGTTTTTTGTACCAGTTACTGGGCAAAAAAACATCAGAAGAAGGAAGGAGACACTTTTTGAGGGAATTTCTTCCTCAAAGAATTCCTAGCCAGGGAATTTGATTTCTCAATTGTTGAGCAGCAGTAGAGAGGAGCAGATCTACTAACTCCTGCAGGGAATGCATAGGCCAGCCTAACAACAATGCAAAGGAGAGAGGAGGAAGTTCAACATTTTGTTGGCAGAGATGGCAGCTAATGGGCTAAGAGATCAAGATCGGTTGGACGGAGCATCCAACTATGTGATCTGGAAGGCTAGGATCTCTTGCCTTTTGGTTGAGCATAATCTCAAAGCCTATGTCAATAGTGTGGTAGTTGAACCTACAGATGCAGATCCACTCAAGAAGTACAAGGCTGAAATGGCGAAGGCCAAGCTGTTGATCCTCTATGGAGTGAGAGATCATGTTGTATGTCACATTGTTGACAAAGGGACTCCCAAGGAGATGTGGGATGCCTTGGCTACGTTGTATCAGGGATCTTCTGAGCAACAGAAGATGTACTTGGAGAAGAAAATGAGATCCACGAGGATGCAGAAGGGGGAACGCATTGATCCATTCCTATCGAGGATTCAAGAGCTCCGAGACTCGTTAGTAGTTATAGGATCAGTGCCTCAGCCCACCGAGATGGTGAGGTTGGCTCTAAATTTAGTCTCAGAAGAATGGCAAGTGTTTGTACACAGTATCTTGGGCAGAGAGAGATTGTCGGATTGGGAAGGGATGTGGGCCTCTCTTCATCAGGAAGAGATGAGGCGAGACTTAGTCAAGTGCAAACTTGATAGCAAAAGCAGCGTGTGACAAAGCCCAAGGAGGAGGAAGAGAATGCATCCCTTGCATCAAAGGGGCAGCAGGAGCAGCGGAGGCGGAAGAAGGATGTCTCGAAGATCAAATGTTTTTGATGTGGTGAATTTTGTCACTATGCTACACAGTGTCCTCTCAAGAAGAAGGGCAATGACGAGAAACATGATCTACAGGCTACAACCGCAAAGATCGAAGAGAAGAAGTTTGCCATGATTGCCCAAATACCTCCAAGGGAGAGGTGGGGTGATCTAGCACTGTAGTTCGAAAGAGCTGCAGATGCGCAAGATCCTTGAGGATTCCACCTCTTGGATCAATACCTTACTACGGGAGCCCATATTAGAAGTAGTTGGATGGACTTGTGTCAGTTGGTGCAAAGGAGTGTCGGAGTGACAGTTGCAGTGGCTAGGAGCGCCACAGATTGAGCAGTGCAAAGAAGAGTTGTCAGCAGTGCAATTGACACAGTGCAAAGGCTTCAAAGGGTCAGCGTAGAGACTAGAAACAGTCAAAACTCCAGCAATTGATGCATCACGCTGAACACCTGTTCAGTATTTTGGATGTTTTTTCGTTGTTGTTCCAATAGTTGGAAAGGGTTGCAGTGAAGATGCAGCGTTGGCAGTGGCAGGGCCAGCAGCAGCACAGATGCAGCAATTGCACAGTAGTTGGTGGGTAGAGATGTTAGACATCAACAGCGCAGAGGGAGATGTTACAAAGTCAGGGTGATGCTTCAACAGGTTGCATTATCGGAGCACATTCCTCACTAAGAGGGAGTGTTGATTTCTGGTAGCATCGGATGTGCTCTAAGCCTCAAGATTTGCAGGGAGGCTAGGACACGTGTATTCAAGAATACCCAGAAATTGTTTTGGGAAATTCCACTCGGAAACAGTTTTATTAAATTAATTAATTATTTTTAATGGATGCCTAAGTCTAAACTTAGGAATTAAAATAATTAAAGGGTATTAATTAAATTGGGGGTGAAACTTCTAAAAGAAGACAAGGATCAAGTCAAAATAATCTAAGTCATTTATTAGAATCTAACCTAAGCCGTTGACTACTCAACGAGAAGGACTTCGATGGGCATTTGGAAGATACATCAAGTGAGAGACCGGAGATCGATTTTCTCAAGAGAGCAGTGCAGCACTGGTCGGAGAAGTGATCGATGTGATTTCTTGCAATAAGGGGCAGGGATACTTTCCAGAAGAAGTTTTCCTGATTTGGAGAGTACAAGGCAGAGAGGGCAGAAAGATGTCCAGAGAGGCTGATGCAGGGCCACACAGAGCTTCAAAGGGAGTCTGAAATTCTGCTGAGGAACAATTGGGATCTAGTGTCGGAGCCGGGGGGTGTGAGACCAGGAGTTCAAAGTGCCGAAGTTTCCAGCTAGCATAGGATCGAGAGGAGGTGCAACGCAGTCCCAATAGCTATGGCGCAGTGACTGCGTGGGTGTGACGCAGTACTGTGCAGAGGCCCATCTCCAACGCAAATCAGTGTCGAATCTTCCAATGACAGGGTGAGATCATCTCACTACCTTTTTGTCCAGTTAGATCTCCATATAGGATTGCCAGTTTGGGCATCCGAAGAATTGTATTCAAAAAACTATTGCTTAATAATACAAACCCTCAGCCGTTGCACCAGTTTAACTGCACTAGGTTTTTCCGGGGACATTTGTCCAAAAACAACGGTGTCACTTGTGTGTGTTATTTCTTCTTGCTCAACTCTTGTTTTGGCATATAATTTAGTTAGTAAAGGCTGCAGTGTATTGGTTTTGATATTTAGTGTAGAACACAGTGAACAATTTGTTCAGTTATTTAACAAATAGAAGAAACTTAATCAGTTGCTGCAGTAGTGATTCGAGGATTCCAAATTTTCACAATCAAAAGTTCATCATGCCCAAAAGAAGGTTTTCACTAGATAAAAGAAATTAAAAAAAGACTATTAAAGGATATTTCAATTGTGGTTTGAATCTATCATGGCCTTAGAAAATATCTAATAATTATTATTTGAATTATAACTTGGCCTTGGAGGGAAAATCTTTTTTAATTTGAAATTTAATTCATCATGAAGGTCGGTCTCAAATTCATGTCAGCGTCCTCCAAGGGTTGTGACCCTTTGTTAAAATCAAAATCTATTTAAACCCCATAGGGTTGATCTCAAAAGGCATTGCAGATGGAATAATCGCTCTAAGGTTTCGTGTGACTCAATGGTTCTGAAATTTCAGAGGTACAAGTCACAAGGGTCTCGTGTTGAGTGGCAAAGTCAAGGCACGACTCTCTTGTCTCAAATCTTTGTTCTTCTTTTTTTTACTACAATCTTTGGCTCTCTCAATCCCGGCATAATTAAAAAGGTACAACACTCTTATAAGGATCACATCTCTATGGCATATCACACCCCTGTCTCTGTAACCATATGAATCGCATCTCTGTGTTCACAATACTGTTATATGCATGGCATCTCCATTGGTATATATTTCTATTGGCATCGTATCTCATTTATCTCTGTTGTTGACATCATATGTATTTATGTTGGCATTGTATGTATTTATGTTGGCATCACGTGTATTTCTGTTGGCATCATATCTCAATTGGAATCGTATGCATTTTTGTTGGCATCGTATGCATTTCTATTGGCATCATATTATATGGATCTCTGTTGTTATGGATCTTTGTTGGTAGCTCAGTTATATGTAGTCTCGACAATGGCATGTGTATGTGGCTCAGTGGTGATCACAGGTATATATAGCACTTTTGCATTATATAGCAACATTGGCAACATATGTGTATATATATAAGTACATGTAGGGTATCCATGGCATTTTTGTCCATTACAAGTATGGCATTTCAATACAGTATTTGCAAGGCACTCTTGGGATCATAATTCAGTTATGTATATATGGCTTCATTGCCCTCACAGTATGTATGATGATAGAGGGAAGTATATCTCAAGTATGATCCCATGTATTCTGTAGCAGTGGCATCTATGAGAAACCCTAATCATAATATATGCAAAGATGAGACAGTGTTGGTATAGCCCAACATATTGGTTTGGCATTATGTACAGTGTTACCCACTACTTGTGGGTAGTATGCAACCAGCAGCCCCTTGCAGCCACCAGATAGCTCGATGTGCCATTTTCTTCTCCACCTAACCTAGCCATATGGTCCCTCGCCCATCTGTTATGAATGTATGTTTGAAGGTGGGCCTCCCGACCCCAAAGGTATGACTTTTCATTAATTTAGTTCATAATTTTGTTTACTTTTCATGGACACTTTTTGGCATGGTTGGTGGAGGGATTTGGCGAAAAGAGTGAGCTAGCTCTGTGCAATTGTCTCCTCTACTCGATTTGGTGTTTAGCCTTGTATCCTAGTCCCGTGGGATCTCCTTTACTGGCCACTAGCTTTAGGGTTGGCACTACACGAGAAATCTTGACTTTGGTTGCGTGGTCCCGCTTCTCGACATACAGTGCCCCTTTCTGCTCATTTTAACCCCAATCATGATTTTCCCCCATTTGGGCTCACATGGGTCCACTAGGTCCACATAGGGTTAGCCTCCCCATCCCCTTTCCCACACCTTGGGTCAGGCTTGGAACGATGCCTCGAAGGTTGATGCAGCTAAAAAGAAAATAAAAAGCATAATTTGGTCATTCTCAACAGGAAATGTACCTCAAAATGCAAAAGATGGGCGAGACACACAAATTTAGCACATGGGCAAAAGCTAAGCATAAGTACTACCCCTTTATATATGGCCATCACCCTAGTTCCTATGGGCCCTAGATGAGCCCCCTCCACATTGAGGAACCCATGACTGTCCCAACCCCTGGTGGGCAATGAAATGCCCCACCTTAAAAGGGGGTACCTACTGCTATATATTAAACATCATGCTCTCATCCCTTGCAGCCCCGAGCAGTTATAAAGAAAAATCAGTCGAAGGCAAAATGCATATGAAAAAGGGTGAAAAAATAGAGGTAGGGGTAACTCATGTACCACGATTTGCTCCCTCCTACACTCATATACCTAGGTGTGGCCTTCCCCTATTACAACTACCCTCGTACCATGAAATGTGGTCTAGATGATTCCCCTTATCACTACTCCGCTCCATTATTATATCATCTGCCACCTACCATTTGAGGAATGTATCATGGACATGTCACCCCCTTTAGAGGTTAAAGCCACCTAATAGGGTCCTTTGTTAAACCCGTATTGAGCTTGGAGACACTTGTACATGCAAAAGCCCACTATGGAAGGGCATGCCACCATGAAGTGCCCCATTGATTTCATGACTTATAAGCTTTTTTACTTGATCATTTTGATGACTTGTTGTATTGGAGGGCAAGGGGGTGCATTGGATCTTATGCAGAATTGCAAGTGGTTTTCCATTTGGGAGTTGGTCTCCCTATACGGGGTCCTAGCCCTCCGGAGGGCCACGTGGGCACTTGTATGGTGAGCATTGAGAGCCATGGGCCTCCACCATAGTAAAGATTATTTCATGGATCCCCTGCACCGATCATTGATTGCTCGTGTTCCACCTTTTGGATGAGGATGATGAACCTAGTTCACTATGCCTAGCTGGCTCCACACTTGCACCATACACTTGGTAGATGTTCCAAGGTCCAGAGAATGTCTCTCGCTACAGAGGGAGGGCTTATGTCATCATCCTAGCCCTTACAGATGGTCTACAAGCATTTTCGATCCACTTGGAAACCCATGAGGATGTCCTTGTGCCCCCACACCCACTTGGGAAAACCACAGGTTCTTGCTTGGAAAACAAGGGGCCAACCCCTTGTCCGCTATGTTTGGAGTCCATTTTCACATCTTGGCACCCTTTAGACTTCATTAGACCTCCTCAAAGGCCCAACGACTCACTATATCGATCATTATGCCCTCTTGAGAGGCTTATTCTTATGTTATTGAGCTATCTTGGTGGGCTTGTCACCAAGGAGTGTTATTATGGCACATTACTATATTGTTTGGGGCTTAATTAGGCCAAATTAGCTAAATCGAATTCATTAGATATTGTATAAATAGATGAGAGGTGATTCATTCTCTCATCATCAGTTGGATTGGATTAGTATCTCTTGAGAGATTTTCACAGTTTTTGCTGGGCTAAATTTCTGGAGCTTTCTTAATGCACTATATTGTTTGGATTTTCACTATTGTATTTGGAGCTTCTTGCTAATGCAAAGTTTATGAATGTATATACTCTCTCTCTCATGTAAGTCAAATTTTGATGTTATTTTTGTTATTTTACTGGCTTGCTGTATGTTATGATTAACATTATTCTTGTATGGGTTAAGGTAAATGCGAAATTCTTCTGGGAACCTTGAATAAGTGATTTAATGCATGCATTGTACTTGAAGAGAGTGGGTGAATGTTCTTAGAGGCACCTCTTAGGTTGAAACACCTTGAAACTTCATCTCATTGGCAAATTTGAAGCCTAAATCCCTATTGACCTAGTTGTTTCCCTTGGAGAGGCTTGCAAAGATCAATTAGGGCTCCTTAGCACACGAAAATTCTCAATCTATGTGTATCTTGACTCCATGAAGTCCAAGCAATAAGGCATTGATCCTCATATCCCTTCGATTGTCAAATTTCCGTCTCTTTTCTTCACTTTTTCCAAATTCTAGGTCTAACCCCAGAAGGTCTCCTAGGGCATCACATAAAACCTTTTGTAACCATCCAAAGTTCAAACACCTTGAAAATTGGTCCACAATTGCGTTGGGGTCTTCTCAAGGGGTCCTCCAAATTTCAACACAATCCGATGGTGGAATCCCAACATATCACAATGTTAGTTTTTGTAGCATTGGATGTGTTCTAGCCACGAAATTTGGTGGAGAGGCTAGAAAATATGTATTCTCCAAAACCCAGAAATTGTTTTTGGAAATTCCACCTAGAGACGACTTAATTAGAATAATTAATCTTTTTTCAATGGTACCTAAGTTTAAAATTAGGAAAACTGATTAATTAAAGGGTGTTAATTAATTCATGGTGAGAATCTTCTAGAAGAAGACATGGTTCGAGTTCTAGTTAATCTTAGCCATCGATTATGTTTTAATCTTGGTTGTTGATGTCTCAACAAGAGATTATAAAAAGAAATTCGATGGGGGTTGGAGAACACCCTTGAAAGACGAGGAAATCGATTTTGTTGGGAAAGCAAACTCCAGAGTAGTAGAAGTCAGTTGTCGTAGGTGATTCAGTGAAGTCGAAGCAGTAAGAGACAGGCAGGGATAATAAGACTAGAAGGAAGTTTCTCCAGTCCGATGAGTGCATAGCAGAGAGGTAGTGAGTGCCATAGAGAGGCAACGCAGAGCTTTAGGGGGAGTTTCGTATTTTGCTGAGGAGAAGTCGAAATTCAGTGCCAGAAGCTGGAGTGGGAGCCCGAAGGCCAGGAAAATCAGTTTTCTAGATAGCAATTGATCAGTTAGCGAGAGAGACATTGGTCCGAGTTGTGGGACACAGAACTGCGTAGGCTGACGCAGAGGCAACAAGGGGCATCTCATCTTAAGCCAAGATTAGTGTCAGATCACTGGTGGGAGTGAGATTTCTCTTACTAGATCTCCTGTCAGTTATTTCTCTGCATGGAAAGCTAGATTTGAGCTTCCCTAGATTTGTACTCAGATTTACTACTACATAATAAATAAAACCCTCAGCTGCTGCACCAGTTTTCCCAAGTTGGGTTTTTCCGGGGACATTAGTCCAAAAATAACGGTGTATTATTGTGTGTGATTCTATTCTTCCAGCATTATTTTTTCTTCCACAATATTGTATTTGTGAAGGTTGTAGTGTATTAGTTTCGATATTTACCGTAAAATGCAGTAAATAATTTGTTCAATTTATTTAACAAATAGAAGAAACTTAATCAGTTGTTGCAGTAGGATTCAGGGTTTCTGAATTTTCACATGGTATCAGAGCAAACAGATCATAAGTCAAAGAGATCAATAGCAGAAGGAAGAAGGAATTTCAAATCTTTGCAGAGGCAGCAGTTCGAAACCCTCAAGAGGCAGGGCAATCCTTGGGCCAGGAGGGTCAGTTTTTGAGGAAAATTTATTTCTCTAAGAGAGTCGACAAAGAAATTAGAATTTCCAGATCAGAGCTTACCAAACACAGAGGGAGCGGCAACATTTTTCTTGCAGAGCAGATCTTCAACTGGGACACAGTTATTTTGCAGCGATTTGCTAGTGCAAAATAGCATGAGGAGGAAGGAAGAGGACACACTGAGTGAATGCCTTTCTCAGGGAACTTCTAGCCCATAAGTTCGATTTTTCCTAGCAAAGTAGCAGTAGTTGTGAGTAGATTTGCCCACTACAGTAGGGAGTACGAAAAGCCAGTCAACAGTTGCGCAAAGGAGAAGAGGACGACTTCGATATTTTTGTAGAGATGGCATCAGCAGGGCTAAGAGATCAGGATCGGTTGGACGAAGCCTCCAACTACATGATCTGGAAGGCAAGAATTTCCTTTCTTCTAGATGAGTACAATCTCAAAGCTTATCAATGGCGTGGTAGTTGTACCTGCAAATGTAGATCTGCTTAACGCCTACAAGGAGGAGATGGCGAAGGCAAAGAGGCTGATTCTTAATGGCGTTCAAGATCACGTGATGTCCCACATAGCTGGCAAAGATACTGCCTGGCAGATGTGGGAAGCACTTGCTATGCTATACGAGGGATCTTCAGAGCAGCGGAAGATGTATATTGAGGAGAAGCTGAGATGCATGAGGATGCTGAAAGGGGAGCGTATAGACCCATTCCTTACTAGGCTTCAGGATATCTGAGATCAACTGTTGTAGTAGGGTCAGCACCTCAACCTACTGAGTTGGTGTGGTTTGTTCTAAACAGCGTTTCCGAAGAGTGGCAAGTCTTCGTCTAGAGTATTCTAGGTAGAGAAAAGTTGCCAAACTGGGATCGTATGTCGGTTGATCTGCAACAAGAGGAGATGAGGCGAGATTTGGTGAAGACCACCATCACTTGTAGCATCAGCAGTAGTGGGACGAAGCAAGGAAAGGAAGAGGAGGATGTGGCCCTCACATCAAAGGGGCAGCAACACAGCGCGGGAGGAAGAAGGACATTTCCAAGGTGAAATGCTTCATATGTGATGAGCTTGTCCACAATAGCACTCAATGTCCTCTCAGAAAGAAGGACAAGGAGGAGAAGCAGGATCAGAAGGCTGCATCTGTAGAGATTGACAGGTTGTCCTCTAGATTGGAGGAAGAGTTTGCCATGATCACCAATATACCTCTAGGAGTGAGGTGGAGAGATTTGGTTTTGTAGCCCTCGAGAGCTACAGATGGGCAGGATTCTTGAGGAGGTCCACCTCATGAATCAATACCTTCGTACGAGAGCCCAAAACATGCAGTAGCGGGATGGACCAGTGGCAGTTGGTGCAGTCAGGTGCCAAAGTGATAGATGCAATAGCTAGTAGCAGTCAGATACTTGGTAGCGCAGTGCAGAGTTGGCAGCAGTGCAGATGGCACAGAGCAGAGTCAGTAGCAGCACAGAGGCTTCAATGGCAGTGCAGAGTCTAACAGCAGCCAGGACTCGGGTGACAGATGCATCATATTGACCACAGTTGGTTCAGTATTTTGGATGCTTTTCCGTTGTAGTTGCAACAACAGCAGATGGAGAGGATGCAACGTTTATCAGAGTTGCGTAGTAGTTGGTGGGCATTAGCAGCCAGACATCAGCAATGTAACAAGAGGTGGTGCAAAGACAGGTTGTTGCTTTAGTGGGTTGCAACACTATAACACATTCCTCGCTAAGAGGGAGTGTTAGTTTTTGTAGCATCAGATGTGTTTTAGCCACGAAATTTGGTGGAGAGACTAGAATACATGTATTCTCCAAACCCCAGAAATCGTTTCTGGAAATTCCACCTAGAGACGACTTAATTAAAATAATTAATTTTTTTTTTAATGGTACCTAAGTCTAAACTTAGGAAAATTGATTAATTAGATGGTATTAATTAAGACATGGTGAGAATTGTGAAAATTCCTCTAGCGGAATCCCTATTGCAGCAACTGATGATATTACTCCTATTTGTTAAATTCCTTTAAACAAATTATTTGCAGTTTCCTACAGCAAATATCATAATACATACAATGCAGCATTCACTTAATTAAATATTATGCAGAAACAAGAGACTAAGAAAGAAAGAAAATACAACACAAATGACACCGTTATTTTTGGACAAATGTCCCCAGAAAAACCCAATGTGGGAAAACCGGTGTAGTAGATCTGAGGGTTTTATTATTATGCAGGAGAAAATCAGAGTACAATTCTTGGATTCTCAATTAGCAATTTGATACAGAGGGAAATAGGACAAAATGAATGGTGAAATGATCTCACCCTATCACTGGAAGAATCTGAGTCTGATCACGCTGAACTGGAGCCTCTGCGTAGCCTCTGTGCAAAACTGTGTCACTCCCAGGCAGTTCTTGCGTCACCCCTGCTGGGTATCAAGTTGTTCCTTCTCCAAACCCTCTGCTGGCTGGAAAATCCAAATCTCTGCCTCCCGATCTCACATCACGACTCCCGACTACTGAAACTCGATTTCCTCAACAGGAATTCGATCTCCCTCTAAGGCTTGTGTTGCTAGTGTGTCATCTCTGCGTGGGCCAAAGTCTACCTCTCTCTGAATGTCGTTCTTCCCTCTCTCTGCCTCGTACTCTCCGGCCCAGGAAAACTTCCTTCTTTTGAATACTCACTGCCCCTCTCTGCAAGAAATCTCCTCGATCATAATTTCCTCCTAGGAGCTTCTCACTTCAAAAATTAGATCTCTTGATCTCTCAGTGTGTTTTCCAAATGACACTCAAGCTCCCTTAAATAATTTTATCGTTGACATTCAACGGCCCATATTAAAACTAATCAATGGCTAAGATCATTTTATTAGCTTGATCCCCGTCTTCTTCTAGAAGTTACACCCACAATTGGATTAATACCCATTAATATTTTTAATTTCCTAAGTTTAGACTTAAGGTCCAATTAAAAAATATTAGTTATTTTAATAAAATCGTTTCTGGGTGGAATTTCCCAAATGCTTTCTGGGTTCTTTGGAATACATGTGCCCAAGCCTCCCTACAAAATTTGACACCTAGAGCACATCTGATGCTACTCCAAATCAACAAGAATCTTATAGAAGAAGACATGGATCAAGTTCTAGTTAATCTTAGCCATCAATTATGTTTTAATCTTGGTCATTGATGTCTCAACGAGAGATTATAAGAAGAAATTCAATTGGCGTTGGAGAACATACTTGAGAGACAAGGAATTCAATTTTGCAGGGAATCAAACTCCAGAGTAGCAGCAGTCAGTTGCCAGATGTGATTCAGTGAAGTCGAAGCAGTAAGAGAGGGTCAAGGATAGTAAGACCGGAAAGAAGTTTCTCCAGTTCGGTGAGTGCATAGCGGAGAGGTAGTGAGTGCCACAGAGAGGCAATGCAGAGCTTCAGAGGGAGATCTGTATTTTGCTGAGGAGAAGTTGAAATTCAGTGCTAGAATCCAGAGTGGGAGCTCAAAGGCCGGGAAGATTGATTTTCCAGATAGCAGTTGATCAGTTAGTGAGAGAGACATTGGTCCAAGTTGTGGGACGCAGAGGCAGCAAGGGACAGCTCATCTTGAGCCAAGGTCAGTGTCAGATCACCGATGGGAGTGAGATTTTTCTCACTAGATCTCTTGTCAGTTATTTCTCTGTATGGAAAGTAGATTTAAGTGTAATGTTCCAAACTTAAATAAATAGTGATATGCAAAGCAAAAACAATTTACAGCACAAAAATTTTAAACAATCAACAAATGCTCATAAAAACGCTGAAATTAAGAACCAGTTAATCCATTTTATTAATCAATGGAGCAAGTACAATAGTATGGAGGAATGCACCTAGGCTTGCCTCAATGGCAAGTGTGACGGAACCCAGGTGATAATACAATGATCTCAAATGCTGGAAATGGCTGCTCCTCTAATGCTCTGCGCTACCCAAAAAACTTCACTGATGCCTGGAAAGGGACTACAAGAAAATCCTCCTCCGGTGCTCAGAAAATGATGAAACTTCAGCCACAAACTCCTTAACCAAAACCCAGAAATGGTTTGGCCTGATTTGGAATTCCCAAAATTGACCCCCAAAGGCACTATTCAATCCCCAACAATTCTACACTGTCTGGTGCAAAGATACGGCTTAAAACCCCACATCCAATGCACAGAAAATTATGAAAATTTCTATTAGGGATCCTTGTTAAAAGCCCAGAAAAAGCTAGAAAGTATTTTGGCTGGTTTAGACTTTTAAAATTCGACCCCCTTGGAGCCCAACCTCAGCTGCAACTACCAAAACTCGGCATGCTAGAAATTGCCTGTAAATCCTCCCAGAAATGCCCCCAAAGTGTTGGGTTGACCCTTGCTATCCAATCCTTGACTTCCTAGGTGAGCTCTTAACCTAAGACACCTGCTCCTAAGCTCCACGAAAAACTGTTGAGTGACCTCTGCTCTGTCCCCTAGCCCAGCAATTCGAACTGCTGGGCTGTTGGCTCTGCTGGCTATAAAACTCAGCAAGAATGTTGGTCTATTGCTGCCATCTCAGCTCTCTAACTCTCCAACAAACAATCTGATCTCTGCTGACCTCTATCTCCCTCTGCGTATTCTCTGGCTGCCCAGAAATACACACTCCCTGCTCTGCGCTGGTTGGTGGTGCTATGTCACTGCCCCAGAACTCCTGAAATCCTTGTAGAACTGCCTCTCTAGGGCAGGCACAGATGGTCCCCCAAAGTAGTGGTTGAATCTCTCGCTTGAGAGATTTGTGGCTAAAGCATCGGTTGACTCAGCGAAATAGCAAAGTGAATAGTCAAGTGATTTTGTTTGCAAGATGTATGAATGAATCCCAAAATGAGAGCTACTCCCTCCTTATAACTCCTTGGGCCTCCCTTGCCTCATGTGGGCCCCTCCATCCACCTATTCGAATTTCCCTCCAAGCTATTCGAATGGCCCAATTCGAATTCCCATGTGGGTGGCCCCCACATTCCACAAGCAACCAAATTAAGTCGAATTGCCTCCTAAGTCCTTAAGTCGAAAATGATGGGTTCTCTCCCTTAGCCAAAACTGTGCAAAATTGTGTAGCAGCACCCTGTTACAAATGTGTTTGAGAAGAGACATGATAGTCCTCCCCTCCCAAATGTTGTTTGCCCTCAAGCAACCTCAAGGTTGGATTCTCCAATATGTGCTCACCATCCCAGGGGGCATCCTCATCCAACAAGTTCTTCCAACGCTCTAAAAATCGCTTGTTCTCAACCAATGCCTAAACGAGCATCCTCTCTATTGTTGCTCCCCATTGTCACTACAACATGTGTCAGGGTCTCACATGTGCAACTGAATCGTCCCTGACCTGAGCATTGTCCTGATATGAAAGAATCCTTCAATACCAGTATCCCAGGCCATCCTATCCAACATGAAGCTCCCCTCGCTCCACTCACTATCATGCCCGATGCAAGTACCAGAAATACCTTACTCCATCAGTGACTCACGAAAGCCCAATGGAAGATCTGTATGATCTCCCCCAGCAGTAGTCAGCGCATCCCTAAAGGTTATTGAGTTGTGAAGAGTTGTGATGCCCTAGTTCCCTACTAGTCCTAGAATGGTGCCACCATGCTGACGTTGTGCTACTCTGACTATGTCATACTCCCCATCGTGTGCAGACAGTATCCTCCTCCCCTGGAACTCGATGGTGGAATACTGAAAGAGGCAAGACACATCCTGCCTGGGCATCTCCATGGCACCAAGGCCTACCCATCCAAATCTAACTCCAAACCTGTGCAAGAATAGAGAATGTTTGCCTCCCCATATGATGAAACCCTCTTTGAACCCCCATGTGTCATCCCAAGAGCGAACTATATCACTCTTTGCCATGACTCTACTCATCACAAGTGATCTATCGATCAACTGAATCCCTGCATCCCATATGCAGCCCTGTTGCGGCAAAGCCCTGACAACCAATGGAATCCCTTTGGCCCTCATCTCTAGTCCCTGCATGCCACCCATTTATAGGCTCCATACATCATGGACTAATATGAGGCATGCTAAACTGTCTGGTGCCTGCCACTATGTAGTATTGATGACCACTGGAAACCACGTGTGCCAAATAGTTACCCCTTGAATGCAACCAATAGATGGGTATCTGATATGCGCAATCGACGCAGTGTATGCGGATCCATCCTGCTCCTGCCAGCCATTGCCACTAGTTCGGCTACCTGCCCCCTGGAGAATGTGTCGATACAATGTCAAGAACTCGGATACACACTTGACAACTGTCTCAGCCGTACACGGTATCCTCTGCTCACATGTCCTGTGGAAAGAGTGAAACATGTCTCCCCTGTGACCAGCTCCCTAGGAATAGGATCAGTGATGAATGATATGCCATCCCTGTCGACAACCACCTCATCCCTTGACCTATGGTTGTCATCTCGCGCACCAACTCGTTGCCCCGCTGAGAAGTCTCCCCTCTATCGCACCAAATGTCATCCAAATATCTTGGGTGAGCTCCCCATCCCCTACTACTCGTGCCCAAAGTGTCAAAGGACAACAACCAAATCGCACATTCCTGTAAGTGATGTAGAAGAGGGTCAGGAGTGTGAGTCCCCATGGATACCATCAAGTATCACTCATCTGTGTCCCCATCGATCCTGGGTGAACTACACCCAAAGGTACGCTCGTTATCTCTGCCCATGGGTGTCCCTGGAGGCAACACTCCAAGACCTTGTTGTGTAGCACCATACGCCTCTGCATACCACCGATCATCCCAATATTCCTGGACATGCCACTGTACACCACGGCCTACCCCTGTACACTATTGGATTCCCTCGGTTGTAGCTATGCGATCCTATACTATCTTGCTTCCTACCTATGCCACTGCACCTGTCATTCCCCGCATGTACTCACTGTGATGTGAGGCACTCCCACTCCGCAATGCAATCCAACACACTATAGCACACCACCACGCATCTCCATGCCCACCTGTAGACCATTGCTCAACACTAGATGCTCCCACACATCCCTGGATATGTGCCTAGAGCTATGTCTCTATGTGTCAAGCCACACCCGATCAGTATCATCACCTCCACCATTGCATCATTATCCCCGCCGATGAATGGATCTTCCCTCCAAATCCCCCCTGAGGGATCTGAGAAGTGACTCTCCCTATGTATCAGCAGTGATGCCACCACTGCGCCACTCCTTTGCGTCCTCTGTGCCCCGCACAAAAGTGAAGAGCCCTCAACTCCATGCAAGGCACCGTCTGGTGGCCTACCAATGCCACCTCCTCCGACAAACTCCTACAAGAGTATGCTGATCACCCAGTGATCCCATGTACAAATGTTATACCAAGAAAACCAAAAGAGTTTGTCCATAAACTGGTCGGCCACTAGTGCTGACCGAGAGTCCCTTAGCGAATGTGCATGCTCAATTGCTAGGTCAACGACACCATCCCGGTTGTAGTCAACCTGCATACATGGGAAATGATAAGTAGTCCCTCTCGGATCCTAATGCCAATCGAGGCTTCCAGCATCCCCAGTGCCTGGAAACTCCTGCTGAGCTCCACCTGGGTCCACTGCCATCTCCATAGTCCACTCCACTAGGTACCAACTCAGAATCTCTCGCCACCCAACCCCAAGAGAGGGACTAAATGCACGAACTCCTGCAAATAGAACAACCTCAGCATGCGAGTGTTGCACCCTATGCAACTCAGGTCATCACATCTCACTATCCTGGTCAATACATACAATCTAACTAGGTAATTCTGTCTGCCTTTGTCCAATGGGCCAAAGTAACCTAATAGCGTTGCCAGCCCCATCTATGGATGCCCGAAGTGGGCTACTCTCACGCTCCAATGTGCACTCTAGCTGCACCAATAGGGAATCCAACTGCTCCCCAACGTGAGTCAATTTGGTCGTGGACTCGGCACAAACCGCTCTCATGCCCTCCAACTCCTCGTTCTGCTATAGAATCACCTCTTGCACTAATGTGGCCTTCCTTTTTAATGCTCGAAGGTCGGCCTGAAATGGATGGAACTGTCGTGGGCATCTATCACCTGTAAACTCAGGCACGACTCTAAATACCTCAGCAACTATTGGCATCTCGTCCAAGGATGGCACCCTCTCAACAAATCGCTCTATGTGAGTAAGCTCTATCCTCTCCACCAGGGTGTCAACTGGGGCTATTAAATAGGTCTCTAATAAAGGTCACTCTTGCGCCACACCAGGTATATCGATGTGCTCCTCACCATCCTGTGGGCTCTCAGCATCATGTTCAACCTCCTCCTCAAGCTCTTGATATGTAAAGCCAGGTCTCCACCAACAAAAGCACCCCCTGGTCTCACCCTCTAACCGTCTTTGTCCTATCTGCTCCTTTTTCAGGAGATCTGGTGCCTTGATCTAGTCGACTTTCCCCACCCGATGTAGATGGTTGCACCCCCACAGCATGCTCACCTCTAACGTCTTTGTTGTAACGGTGAGAATGGGTTTGGTCTGTCACCCTCCTCAACTGGGCCAACCTCTCATCGTCCCAATGAATTCTACCCCTGTTGGGTCCCTATAATACTAGTGATTACACCATTACTATTGTAGTTATACCCCTTATTAATATTGTTGTGCCCCTATTGTCCCCATTTTGTTATTATTGTGCCCCATAGAATCCCTCTATTGTTATTTTTGTGGCTTTATATTATTATTGTTAGGTCGGTTGGGTAATATTGTGACTCCTTAGACTCCTATATATAGAAAGGAGGTTTTGTCATTTGAATCATCCAAGAATTGTTCATTTATGTAATGTAAAGGAGGTTTCCCCCTCGAAGAGGCTAAATTCTAAGGCGTTGATCTATTTTTTCTATCTTTTTCTTGAGTTGGTTACATAACATTTGGTATCAGAGCTTTGAATTCTAGGGTTTCGCTGCTCCAAACAGGTCATCGTGGCATTTTTGCTATAAATTTTTTTCTGCGACGTTTCAGAAGTTGAAAAAAACCCATTTGAGAAGACATCGCGCTAAATCTCGGGTCCGAATTTCAGAGCTTTTTGCGCTATATTTGCGAAGATATGATCTGAGGAAGTTGGGCTTTTTGCGGACTCCTGAATTACATTCCAAACAGGTGACCTGGAGAAAATCATCATAAATTTTTCTCTGAGCATTGGATTGAAATTTCGTAACAAGGTGCAGAAAGAGGACGGACTATAGTTTCTTCTATATATTTTTCAGAGCTGAAGGTCGAAACAGTGACTCGTGGCAGGTCGTACAAGTTCGCTCTACTGAACTAGTCTATAATCAAATCACTGTGGGAGATTTCGCATAACTCTTCCTTGGATAATCCAATTTGGATCAGACTGGTGGCATTGGAAAGAGGACACAGAGGGCTACCACATATCGCAATTTCAGAACTGGATGATCCGAAATTACAGAGATACATCATATTCAATATCAGGCTCCTACAAAGTGAAAAAAGATGTGTAGTTTTTTTTTAAATTTTGCATAAAATTGGTTCGAAAAATTAGTTTGAAGGAATTCAAAGGGCATAGTAAAGCATTATTATTAGTAATTGATGCCCCGAGGAAAGAAAATGCAAACACCTAGTAGGCAACCTGAAAGCTCTGGCATGACTCATGAAGAAGAGGAAGAAATGCAACATGATATATCAAAATTACGAGACCAAGTGCAACAATTGTCACTTGCACAAAAAGGTGTAGAAGCTAAGATGAATGACGTGGAAGCTAAAATGGATGATCTGAAGATAGATTTGAAGACAAACATGGAAGAATTGAAGATAAATATGAATAAGTTGCTACAAGAAAGGGTCACTAAGGGTGAAAGGGTAGTAAAGGAAACTCATGATGAGAACAAAAGAAATGTTAATCATGATTCCATAGACTCTAATGTTGATTCGAAGACTCACCATGTTCCAAAAATCGATATGAGGAAGTTTGATGGCAAGGATCCCGGCACATGGATATTACAGATGGAGCAATTCTTCGATCTCAATAATGTGCAAAACACACAAAAGGTACGTATGGCAACTTTATATTTGGAACCAAATCAGTTTGTATGGTATCAATGGCTTTGCTCTCGTAAACAATTTATCACTTGGGCAATTTTTACGGAAAAATTGATAGCACATTATGAGGATACAAAAAGCAACACTTTTTTTAGCCAATTGATAAGTCTCAAACAAAAGGGTTCAATAATGGAGCACATTGAGGAGTTCCAAAAATTGAACATAAGGGTAAAAGATATTCCAGAGAGCATAGGATTGATGTGTCCATAGGGTCTTTAAAGGATAATATCCAACATGATGTTCACCTTTGGGAACCTGATTCATTAGAGAAGGCATTAGGTTAGCAAGAAAAATGGAAAGCAAAATTATGGCAACCAGGAAGCATACCACTCACATCTATAAAGACTGAAGTGTTGTTGCCGCTAGTCTTCCACAACCTATAAGGTTGACACCACAAAAATTGGAAGAAAAAAGAGCAAAAGGGCTTTGTTACAGTTGTGATAGCAAATACACTAAAGGTCATAAGTGTGCTGAGAAGAAATTATTCTACATAGATTGTGAAGAGGAAGAAGAAAAGGAGAAAGAAAAGTCAAAAGAAAAGGATATACTCCAGGAACTAGATGAAGAACAAATGAATCCGACGATATCTTGTAATGCATTGGCGGGAATTACCACTCCTCAAACCATCAAGATAGAGGGACAAATCAAGAAGAAAAAGGTAATAGTGTTGATTGATTCAGGAAGTACCCACAATTTTATTCATTGTAAGGTAGCAAAAGAATTGAATTGCTTTCTATATCCAGCACCAGAGTGTCAAGTGATGGTTGCAAATGGAGGAACAATAAATTGCTCTAGAAAGTGCCATAATATCAAGCTATCCATGGGAGAATATGTATTGACTAGCCCAATGCTTTCCATTCCAATGGAGGTGTTGATGTTGTACTAGGAGTCCAATGGCTACAATCCTTGGGTACAATAGCTTTTAATTTTCAAGAATTTTCATCAAATTTTCTATGGAAGGAAAGGAAGTTGAATTAAGGGGTATTGCAGGGAAACTAGGAAAGATAATCAACTCTAATGTTATGACAAAGCTTCTAAAAAAGGAGCAAGGAGGTGTAATTGCACAATTATGTTCGCTAGATGTTTCCACATCGGAATCATCTATTTCTCCAGATCTCCAAAAAGTACTGGACAATCATTCCAAGGTATTTGAGACTCCCAAAGGTCTCCCACCTATACGTGATCATGATCATGCTATTCATCTGATTCCAGAAAGTGTTCCT
>APFE031602179.1:85884-136627 GCA_000404065.3 Pinus taeda | reverse complement strand
GTTGCAAAAGATTGGTACTATGGCATACAAATTGGAGCTTCTTGCAGCTTCTCGATTGCACCCAATTTTCCATGTTTCATGTTTAAAGAAGTTATAGGCAACAAGCTCCTAGTTCAAACAATATTGCTAGAATTTGACAAGGAAGGAAAAATTATATTAGAACAGGAAGCAGTCACAGAAATAAGAACTCGATAGCTACGAAATCGATCAATTTCAGAGTATCTTATAAAGTGGAAGAACTTATCCGCTGAATATTCCACATGGGAGGATGAGAATTTTATACAGAAGTATCCATAACTACTCAAGTGTTGAGGACAACACTTTTTTGAAAGGGAGGGGCATGTTGGGTCCCTATAATACTAGTGATTACCCCATTACTATTGTAGTTGTACCCCTTATTAATATTGTTGTGACCCCTATTGTCCCCATATTGTTATTATTGTGCCCCATAGAATCCCTCTATTGTTATTTTTTGTGGCTTTATATTATTATTGTTAGGTCGGCTGGGTTATATTGGAATCCTTATACTCCTATATATAGAAAGGAGGTTTTGTCATTTGAATCATCCAAGAATTGTTCATTTATGTAATGTAAAGGAGGTTTCCCCCTTGAAGAGGCTAAATTCTAACGCGTTGATCTATCTTTTCTATCTTTTCTTGAGTTGGTTTCATAACATTTGGCTTCTAGGGTTGGGCCCTAATTGAAGAGCTTTAGCTCTCTGAGTTAACTAAGTGCTAGCTCAAATAAAAAATCATCTTCATTATAGATAAAAAATTGTATTACATCAGAACTGTTACAAGTCTGCAACTAGAAAAAAAGTCTAAATACTTGGTAACTGATTGACTGGTGACTGCCTAGCTAACTAATTAAAAAAAACTGAGTTCCTTAGCCTCTTTATTTATACATATGAAGTCTCAATGACTTCCCTCAAAATTAGGGAGGTACAATTCCCAACTTAATGGTAACTTGTCCTTTCACTTTCACTAGCTCGACTGCCTTCTAGTAGGGAGGTTGCTTGTACTTCCACTTGCTTGGCTATCTTCTAGCACTCCTGATTTGGTTGTGTGTACTTTTAGCTGATGGAGTGATATTCAAATGGATGGGAAATAAATGAGGAGGACTTACCTCTTGTACTTCCTCTCCCTTGTCACATCTGAGTTTTTACCAAGGCATTTTACCACAGTTCCTTGCTTTTACCTTTTATCCTTGCATTTCCCTTTCTTTTATCCTTTATTCATGCATTATGTGCACATTAGACCACAAAGAAAAATATCCAACTCTAACTCATCTCATAAGCAAAATATAATCAAAGGTATGCAATAAGTTGTGAGAATAGTTGGTTTGACTAAGCTAGGAGGTGAATTAAGGCCAATTAAGGCCCATATAATTACTCAATGATGAGACTCATCATCACCCCCCTACTGAAAGTGTTGCTCATCCTCTGAGCAAATTAGTGGCTCTTGTAGCCTCTCTGACATCTCATTATTTTGTTGTGGTCTTTCTTTCTTGTTTATAGCAGTCTGATTTCCTTTCTCCTTCTCCCCAATGACATTCTTTGATCTTCAAGCTATGTGGCAGTGTGTTATCTGGTTTAGTAGGAATGTATATTATCATTTATTTAGCAGCCTAAACAAATCCTCATAATGTGTACTTTCTTTCCCTTGGAAATCAAGATATCTAAGTGTTAGCTGAGGATTATTTGCAATTAGATGCTGATTAGGGCCATGGGGTTTGATTGTTCAGCTGCTTCTCTATCCTTAAGGCTAGTTAGCTCTTTTGTTTCTTGCTACTCTTTCTTTTATTGTTTCAAAGCCTTCTTTCTCTTCTGTTTCAGCATCATGTTTTTTTTTGTTCTCCTTCATCATGTTCCTCTGTATTAGTTTCTTTTGTATCCAACTCCTCCCCATCTAGATCTGGATCTAATTTTTCTTGTTTTTCCTCCCCTTACTGACCGAAGGACTAACATCATAGATGAAGGTTTTGATGTCATCCTCTACTGGTAAGTTATTTAAGACTATCCATGTTATAGGGATCTTGAGGTTTTTTAGGGCATAACCTTTTTAGAGGAACCTGGCCACCTTTTTACTCACAAACCAACTACCTATTAACCTTTGCAACTTTTGATCACGTGATATAGATGAGTGAGTGAGTAGGATACTTACTTGTGGCTCTAATGCCACACTGCAAGTGTCAAAGATCAGAGGTGTTGCTGATGGTCATTCCTCTTCCTCCTCTATTGTTTACTGATGGTTTCTTGATTGTAGATATGATGCTGCTACTACTTCTGTATGGTCATCTTTTTGCCTCTTTTGTTGTTTGTTGTACAGAGGGAGTAGGAGTGTGTGTGCAGGCAGGGATGATGGTAATGGACGAGGTGATGTTGTGGAAAACATAATCTTCTCTTGAATTGAAGTAGTGAAGTGAAAAAAAAAATTGAATTTAAGGAGTGGGGGAGATGAACATATGTGAGGCAGGGCCCCCTTTGGATATTCTCTTTTCTCCTTGATTGTCTTTCTCATCCTCCTTCAAACAACAATTATGTTTTTTTTATTTTTCTTTTATTATTATATTTTTTTGGAAAACACCTAGGTTGCCTCAGAGAGGTTTTCACCCTAGGTATTTGCCCTAGGCACCTCAGGAAAGGTTTTCACCCAAGGATATTTTTCTTTCCATTTTTCTCATCCTTGGGCCACCTCATGGAGGTTTTCAACCCAAAGACGGGACTCTAGTGCCTCATGGAGGTTTTCACCTGAATCCTTATTTTGTTTTTTTTTTTTTATTTATCTTTTTTAGTGACTTGATGAGGGAGGAGCTGAAACTTGCTCCACCATCATCACTGCCTTATTGATGCTATCAATGAACTCTTGTTTAGATGAAGGCCTCTTGTATAATTTCAATATTTTTCCATTAACTAGCAATGGAATGTCTTCTTCATATATAGTCCTGATTCGCACTGAACCATTATCATGGCATATTTCCACCACATATGGTCCAAGCCATCTTATTCTTAGCTTCCCCTTGAAGTATTTGTACCTTGAATCATATAATAAGGCCTATTAGCCTTGAGGTGCACTGTTGCTATTTTAATGGAAATGTCCCCTATTTTAGCTTTGATGCTCCGTGTCTCCTCTTGCTCCGCTTTTGCCATAAGCCGGACTTAAAAAACTATACACTGGCGCTCACAAATATCGACAGGTCCGCTCTCGATTCATCTCATTTCCGCTATGCTCTCCATTCTCAGATCCCCACCGTTGATCTTTCCACTAATTTGACGGTCCACACTTCACCTGACTAACAATTTACGCTCACCCGCTCCAACCTTTACCACTTACCACCCGATATAAACCATTTTTGCTTGAGTAAAAACCGCTCCTGGGCATTATCCTTCAAGCACCTCCTCCACCCGATAGCCATTCGATCTACCCATCTAAGATTTGATGGCTTAGACTTATTCCACTCTCGCCATGACTTCAAGCCTCCACAATTGATCTCCTCTGTCCATTCCTCCCGATCCAATGGTCCTCATTCACAATCACCATAGTTCATCCTCCACCACCTGACCAACATCTCGACCATCGATCCACACCATCCAACGACCCCCATACCCCACTTCCCACTAGTTACCTAGAGAGGAAATTTGTTGGCTTTGTCAGTGTTTTTGACAGTTGGACAGTGAATTGAAATAACAGAATGCATGGCTGCAAAGGGGAAAAACAATAGCATGATGTAGCCGAACCAACAAAAATGATCATGGAATGCGCTGGCATGAGTGAACCACTTGAAAGCGCGGTGAAATTATCATAATTTGATTACCGTGTTTGTTAGAAACAGAGCTCTCTAAGCTCATGTTTGTCTAGTTATGGCATCAAGTAGTTAGCAGACAGAGGGGAAAAATTAAGACATCTCGAGTCTCAGAGAGTTCGAGAGTATTGTAAAAAATCCTATAAATGGCTGAAAGTTCGAAGGAATAGAGGTTCAACTTTTGGAGATTGTGGATACTCTCTTCCTCCTAGCGTCTCATCTTCATTCAAGTAATACAAGCTTCTTTTGCTATTACATGTTCAATCGCCATCTTCTTCTCTATTCTAAGCTTGCACTTGAATAGGTTATTCAAGTTTTCTTATGTGTTGAATGCCAAATAATTGTCATCTTATCTTTGCATTGACAAATTAGATTTGTAAGCTTCATTTACTTTCTGTAGCTAGCCATTCGTATGTGTTTATGTATGTATCTACTGGTACAATCAGGATTCTCCATCTATTCATTGAATCTATAAACTATTGAGCATTAGAGGTTGAAAGCCTTGTCAAGCTGAGGGTGTTCATGCATGTCTTGAGTGAAAACAAAGTTGAAACAGTCATTTGACTTGATCCAAACCCCAATCCATTCCAATAGTTTAGAGAACGATATTGAAGATTTATATGTTTCCAGGCATCTCTGAGCTACAACCTAGGAGAGTTTCCTGGAGTGCTAACATAATTGGCGCCATTGTTGGGGAGAGGAGACTGAAGCTCAGCTTCCCTGGGGGATGACACAGATCTAGCTTTGATGATAGACAAAATATGGATGCTGCTTGTGTTGTAGTCATCTATCTGGTGACTCTACTGGAGCACGAACCTCTTGGCGACTCCACTCCATAGTTCTGGCTCAGTTTGTGAGGCATACTCATAGAAATCCTCAGAAGCCATGAGCTGACCCAGTACTTGACCCTGAAAAAATCATCAAAGAAGGAAAGGTGTTGCAAAAAGGAGCATCAGGTTTAGGTAGCTCTAAACAATATTCTATATCTCTTCAATAAATCCTGTAATAGAACAAATACAGGTTGAGAGTATAGCATCTAATACTAAAAGTGAAGAAAAAATATCAGAGATTCATAGAGATCCTTATTCTTTAGGTTCTCCTTTCATTGTAAGCCCAAAGGAAGCCTCTCCTCTTATCCATCATACTCCTTTGGTCCTATCTGTCACTCCTCAACCCTCTATCATTCAGACTTCTAGTACCCTTATAACCACCATAGCTATGACAACACCTACCAAAATGGAAAGAATCATAGCTGCTAGATATGGACCTCTAGTATTGCCCACTCCTTTAAATGCCATGCCTCTTGGAGAATATCAGAAGTATATGCCTAAGTTCATTGGGACTGAAGGCATTACAACTTAGGAACATCTTGAATCATTCTATAGCTATGCTAATAACCTAGACATTAGTGAAGATGATGGATGGATGAGAGTCTTTGCCCAAAGTATAGATGGAGAGGCTAGAAAATGGTTCAGAGAACTGACCCCAAGGTCTATAGCAGATATTGAGGCTTTAGATGATGCATTCCTAAAGCATTGAGGGGATAATAAGGATATATTCTACTACAACACCAAGTTTGGGAACTTAAAGAGGGAAAATGGTGAGTTGTTGTTTAATTTTAATAAGAGGTTTAACCACATGTACAACAAGATACCAGCTGAAGTAAAACCCACCACTACCTTTGCTAAACTCACCTATGCCAATGCCTTTGATTCTGACTTCTATCTATTGTTGAGGGAGAGACGATGTGCTACCTTGGTTGATATGTAGGATGCAGCCTTGGAAGTAGAATCAAACATCATGGCTGTAGAGAAGCTCAAGGGGAATGTTGATAGAAGGAGACAGAGGGGCGAATATTCATCATATTCAGATCCCAAGATAGATAAAATGACCAAGATGATAGAGTCCTTAGCCGTAAAGGTTGAAAAAAACTCTAGGAAAGGAAGAGTTCCTAATACCTTTGTTCCTAGAAATCCAAATCCATATAGAAGAGGTAATGAGTAGTTTCAGATTCTGCAAAGAAGCAAAGATGCCAATGAAGACCAAAGGGTGAAGACTCCTTTCCAGAATGTAGCCATGGAAGAAGAGAAGTTTTAAGAAGATGATGAGATCCATTTTTTGGAAGACAAAGGTGGTGCATCCTTTTTTACCTTAGTTGCCTAGGAAAAGTCATTATTCAATGACCAGATCAGCCAAGAGTTGGATGGTGGAGCTGTTTTGCAAACTGATGATCAACACAGATATGATCTGAGGTCGAAGATGAATACTGCCAAGGAAACCCTTGTTCAAAGAGCTGCTTTCCTTGAAATACAACAAGGTAATAAGCAGAAACGACCTGTAGTTGATCCCATCATCCTTAAAGCTCCAACTCATGAGGTAAGAGTCCTTAACAAGTTTCCTTCTCCTTTCAGTTTTGAATCAGAAATTCAGAAGCTAAGCATACCTATGCCTTTGATTGAACTAGTGAAGAATGATTCCTTCAAGAGATCTATCCTTGAGGCCCTTGAGCCTAAAGCCATCCAAGCCTCCATTGACTATGTAAATATGCAAGATGACAAACTAGCTGTTGTTCTTAGCCCAATGATTGAAAATTGTGATGAAAGCTCCCCATAATTCTATATATCTTTGAATATCCATGACAAAGTCCTTCACAACTGCCTTCTGGACATAGGAGCCAGCCATAATCTAATGCCCAAGGCTATCATGGATGAGTTAGGTCTTGACATTACCAAGCCTTATCATGACTTGTTTTCTTTTGACTCTAGAAAAGTAAAATGTTTGGGATTAATCAAAGACCTAGCCATCACCTTGTCTTAGCTACCCATGAAGAGCATGATGATGGATATTGTGGTGGTAGATGTACCCCCAAAGTTTGGCATGTTGCTTTCCAGAGCTTGGATCAAGAGATTAGGTGGAACATTGCAAAATGATCTACCCTATTCTACTGTCCTAGTTTTTGGAGTTGAGAGTAGGAGATTATACAGAGAAGCTCAGTTGACTTATATCATCAGTGATGAGAGGAATTCCACTAATCATCCCATCTATGCTGTCGACACTAGTTTTGAAGCCTATTTTCTTCAAATTAAAGAATCCCAGTTGGCCTCCAAGCAGCTTAGGAAACCGGTTTGCTAGATCATAGAGGAAGAAGGCCCACAATTTGCGACATGTTCTTTGATGGAGCTTGCTCTAAGGAAGTTGTAGGGGTAGGTGTAGCCCTTGTGTCCTCCACACAAGAATGCATTCATTTAACTTTCAAGTTAACTTTTCAGGTCACAAATAACATAGCAGAGTACAAAGCCTTGATATTGGGCTTAAATGCTTCTAAAGAAATGGGCATCAAAGGTCTGAAGGTGTTTGGAGATGTAGACCTTATCATTTAGCAGGTGAACAAAAATTTCCAGGCAAAGCATCTAAGGCTGAAAGCATACATAGATGAGGTATGGAAACTCACAGGTTCTTTTAATAGTTTCAGCATTTCGTACATCCCTAGAATGAAGAACCGGCTTGTTGATTCCCTTGCTGTCTGCTAGCACGTTTATTCCTCCTTTGCCTCCTAAATTGACTTATGAGGTTCAGTTGAAATATAGACCATCTCTGCCTAATAATGTCAAATACTAGAAAGTTTTTGAAGATGATGATGAAATTAATAGGTTTTTAAAAGTCATTGATGAATTTTCTGAAATGCACATTGACCAAGAAAACAAAACCATTGAAGAATGCAACCAATCCAAGCTAAATGATGAGATTGGTCAGGATAGCATTATTCAGCTACCTAGTAACCATATACCCAAAGGATTGGTGCCCCTATAGAAGTTGTTTGATCACAATGATGTATCTTATAATCCTGCCAAAAAATAAAATGAGTTTGTCGTTCATAGACATAATGTAGGGAGTCCAGACCATCCAAAGTACATAAATATGTCCACTCACTTGTCTCTGCCAAAAGTTCCGAATATTGCACCCTAATGAAACAATGTTTTAATATTTTTTCTTGGGAGTACAATGATCTTAAGACCTATGACACCAACATCATTCAACACAAGATTCCGTTGGAGAAGAACACCATCCCTTTTAAGTAGAAATTAAGACCTATCAGCCCTCTCTTATTGCCTTTTATTAAAAAGGAAATCAAGAAGTTATTGGATGCGAAGATCATAGTTCCCCTAAAGTATTCAAAGTGGATAGCTAACCTTGTGATAGTAAGAAAGAAGAATGGAGAAATCAGGCTTTGTGTTGACTTCAGGAATCTGAACAAATGCTCTAAAAAAGACAACTACCGCTTGCCTAAGATGGACCACTTGCGGCAAAAAGTTTCAAGGGCTAGATTCATGTCTTTCTTAGATGGATTTTTAGGATACAATTAGATTGATGTACATCCAGAAGATCAGGAAAAGACTGCCTTCACTACTCCTTGGGGGCACTTTCATGTACTCCAAGATGCTTTTTGGACTGATGAAAGTTGGGGCTACTTTTCAGAGGGCCATGGACATAGCCTTTGTGGGAGAGAAGGAAAAGTTTGTCCTTTTTTTACCTTGATGACATAACAACCTTTTTATAGCAGTCACAAGGACCATTTGAAGGATTTGAAGAACGCGTTTCTAAAGTACAGATGGTTTGGAATTTCTGTGAATCGAAAGAAGTCACAGTTTTCTCTAGAAGAAGGTAAACTTCTGGGACATATTGTTTCTATTGAAGGTGTGAAGATCGATCCAGCAATAGTTCAAGAAATTCAGACATTGTCCATCCCAATGTCAAAAAGGGAAACTCAATCTTTCCCGGGTAAGATTAACTTTGTCAGGAGGTTTATTCCAAACTTTGCAGAGCTAGTGAAGCACATCACTTCCATGCTGAAGAAAGGATAAAAAATAAAATGGATAGATGGTGCAAGAAATTCTTTTGAAGCCATCAAACAAGCTATCATGGAAGCTCCCACTCTAATTAGTCCAGATTATACCAGGGAGTTTTATATCTTCTCTTTTTCCTCTTATGATACAATTGTAGCAGTTCTATTGCAAAAAAATGATGAAGGTGTAGAGCACCCTGTGGAATTTTTCAGCAAAACTCTGAGGGATGCTGAACTAAGGTATGACCTTATTGAAAAACAAGCTTATGCTCTCATAAAATATTTAAAAGAATTCATAATTTATATTCTGCATTCCAAAGTGGTCACATATGTACCTTCAGCCTCAGTAAAAGATGTCATAAATCAACCCGATATTGATGGAAAGAGAGCTAAATGGATTGAAAAATTCATAGAGTTCAACATAGAAGTGAAGCCCACCAAGCTTGTCAAAGGCCAAGGCTTGGCTAAGCTTATGGATGAGGAAAATTGTAGTTTGTTAGACACCAATTGCATGGGTTCAAATTCAAGTGGTGAGCGGACAAAGGAAGCAGTAGAAGAGCAAGAGCAGAATCAATCTTTGGCCAAAAATCTAGCCACGTGTGAATGGTATTCTAGTGTAGTTCATTTTTTGCAGAAGCTAGAAGTCCCTCCAAGGCATAACTCAAGTCAAGCCCGAGCCATTTGTCGAGCGATAAAAAGGTGTCTTTTTAACTCCTAATTATCTTCACATTAATTATCAACCCAGGGATGAATTTTTGTTTCAAGAGTGTACTCAGTTTGAGACGGCTACTTACTCAAGAGTAATGTTTTGTAGTATAGTGCGTAAAATACAAAAGTAAATGAGTGCTGGAAATAAAATCTATCTACAATTAAAGGAAACTTAACACTCTGAAACTTAAATCATTCACTCAGAAAACTACAACAATTTATCAGTCAAGAATGCAGTAGCAATAACTCATTCCTTGTTTAATTGATATAAATTAAATCAAACATAAACAAGATCCAGAATCTGAGAACTTAGGCAGCGATAGCCAATGTCCTTTACAGTTGTTGATCTTACAATCCATACTAAAACAATAAAACGAAAATGATAAATACATAATGCTGCTAACAGAAATGGAATAAACACGCTTGTTGCAATAACATTTAAAAGGAAAAAAACAAATCCTTGTGTGAAAGAGATAACAGGCAAAGCTAAATTAACAGTAATCTATAATGAACAACAAAGTTATATAGCTATAATGAATAGAAAACTGTTAAATTACTAGAGTGATCAATGCAGCTCTGTAGATGAAATGAACAACACAATAACATGCTTGCGAAAAGCAGTGATCTCTGTTAAGGAAGAAATGAGCATCAACATAATTTAGATACAGTATATAAAACAGATCAATTCATGGAATCTAACAATATGAAACAACAGAGTAATATGATTACGATAAATATAAATGAAACCAAACCATCACACGGTAGAAATTGTAAAGGTATGATACACAACAGCAGTGTACTCCACCAGAGGCTGGGCCCTTAGCCACTAGCGGATGCTGCTGGGCTACTTCAAATGAGAAGAATGAACAACAACTCCCAATTCATATATTAATCATCAAATTGTGAAATCATTACAACAACAAAAGCTTGAGAATTACAATGGTAATGTAGCAATCTCCTTTTCCTCCTATTCTATCCCATCATGAATAATCCATCATCATTCTTGAAGCTTCAATTCTGAATCCTCAATTCTCCATCATTTTTCCCCTCCTTTTTCCATCCTCATCTCTGACCTCTGTTTTCATTTAAATAGAGAGATTAGGGAGAAGTTACAACAAAGATAATTACAACATGATTTCTATTACAAAATTGGATTGTTTCCAACCAATTGATCAACAAGAAAATATATTTCCATATACCTTTCAACAAGAGCAAGACGAATTTGGCTTTGTAGCTGAGATTTGGAGGACGGTTGCAATAACAAATATGAGAAAATCATGCTCAAAGAACCCTGCGTTTCTCTCAGTACAAGCCGGATTTTGGCAAACCATTCTTTGCAAAAGTTAATTGGGTCCATTTTGGACAAAACCCATGTTCCAGATTTTCCAAATTCTTCTTCATTTGCTCAGAATCTCAACCGCAAAACTGTCACTTCTTATTCCATCAAATTTTTGAGTTGGCACATTTAATGGTCAAATATTCAATCTAGAAGTTATCTTGGAGGTTAAAAATGGTGAATAATGTTACAACTAATTTATTGAAACTATGATTGATAAAATCATTCATAATCATCAATTTATTAGAAATAAAGGAGAATAAATAGTATTCATTCATAAGAGCATAAATCATTATAAAATAGAATTATATGATAAACCGTGATTAATAACATGATAAAGAAAAGTAAAAATAGATGAAATAAGTGTTAAAAAGGTGGTCGTATTCACGGCCTAACACACCTCTACACCGAATACATTGCAGGTCCTCATGCAACAAAAACTAAATATGTTGCATGTCCTCATGCAACAAAAACTGAATATGTTGCATGTCCTCATGTAACCCAAAGACAAAATCCATGTGTTAACCAAGAAAAAAAATTTGTTCATCTCAGCTTATAGAACAAATGAATTCTTCCTCACTTAATGAATAGTCAGTTTTAGCAATCTTGATGAAGGCATAACAATGAAGTTGCAACAAAATATGATATAAGTGACAACAACCTTCATTAACCATTTTCCCAAAAACTATGAACTCAATTTTGTTGAAATATATTAATGCTTCTATGATCCAAAAATCAGATCATTTTTATGCACGGATCATGAGATATAAACAAAATGGTTGTAGTTGAGAGTGCATGATTTCTGAAATTTTATGAACCAATTTAACTTGAAATTATCTGGGTTTGTGTATTTTAATGATACCTCTGTGTTTTCCGGAAATCACAATAATTGAGTTCATAGTTTTAAAAATATTATGGAAATCAATTTCTACACTAAAATTGTATGCCTTAAATGAGAAAGAAAATAGAAAACATCCATCATGCGTAGCAATTCCTCCCCCTCTCTGAAAAATTAGCATGCCCTCATGCGATGCTACAAAATAAATAGAGGTGGTTGCTACTATCTGTTGAAGTCTATGCTTGGTGTAAAACAACATGGAATAAGGGAGGTGTTGAGAATGAATAAGAATAGCAATGGATGATAATGAATATGAATGACATGGTCATAAGAAAGAAATGAATGAAAGCAACACTTCCCTGAACTGAAAGATGATATGCCACTGAAAAAGGGGAAGTGGTAAAGATGTGGAATGAAGGATAATAAATAATTCTCAATGGATTTTCATTAAATTCTCCTAAATTCATAATAAATTAGAAAATTATACTATTTTACCTCAAGTTTTACCCCCAAAAAGAAAAATGTTGAATGACATATATGGACTGGCATTTGTTGAAGCTGATGTAGGCAGAGTTAGTGCTGAAAGTGATGCAAAAGGTGGAATCCAGGCAAGCACATCATGTCTGAAGAATTGTTCATGTTCGCGAGTCTCTTCTGTTAGTTGCAATAGTGTGGTCATGCTGCGAATAGAATTCCCCCCCATACTTGTTGTTCTCCTGTAAACAAATCACTATTTTGCATACAATGTTCTTGAATCCATAGTGTTAGTTTTGAATAGCAACAGATAAGATGCATGCAAAAATTCAATCAGAAAAACTTTTGTATACATGCAATACTAATATGTTGTCAAATCAACAAGTTATGGCAGAGTGTAGTAATCATATCGTATGCTATCCCATGATGCATACATTCCCCCCTCTAATTGGAAAAGGGATTCCATGACCATAAAGCATATGAAAGGTGTTGTACTGATGGCAAGGCAAGGGAATGAACAATAGAGCAGTAAATGAAGCAGAGTACACATATCAATGATAGGACGGCGAGAGTTATGATTATAATGAGACCAGAGTGTGTAAAGATAGTTATGAATAAAAGATAGGACGCTTTGGATTGATGATAAGTTATGCGAAAGAGAAAAAAGACAACAATATGCTAAAAAGATGATTTACTGATGGTATTCTAGCTGAAAATGATGCAATTGATCATAAAACAATTTATCATGCATAAAGGTTCAAAATAGAGAAAATTAAGGAAATAACTTCTCTAATAAAAAGAAAAAAATAAGAAAATGGTATTATAGTAATACTTGACGATATGATATAACTTCAATACCATAAGTAGAGCCTCTGCTGCCAGCAAGCGCCCATAGCCTTGACAGGGTTACTTTTTAACCCATATGAGCCAGGATCCTCAATTTATAAATGGAGAATTCCAGTGCTGTTCTACAGAAGAGATCAGTGTGCTGGCATGGTAACTAGATAACCACACTGCCATTCACTAGGAGGTAGCAAAAGTGATCAGACCGGCTCTTGATGAGACCTCCTGTTCCAAGGATAATTTGGCTATCCAATGGATTATAACCTTGGTGTGGTGGCCATCATGGGAATGTCACTTTGTTGCAGCCTTATGAACATGGTAGGCTGGCTCGTAATGAGACCCCCTATCCTCCATCTATGAACAAAATTTTGTTGTTATTACACATTTTTATGATAAAAAGAGGGAGGCTCAATACTCCTTAAAAGTAGGGATGGTGGAATAAGTTGAACATGTCAATAGAAAAAAAATATACCCATAATCTCATTTATTACAGACAGAGAAGATTATAACCAGGAAGGGTGGAACTAGCGTGGTATTAAGATGATCAATCAATATCATGTTCAACAGAAAACAATGCAGTAAAGTAGTATATAAATAATTGTGTCCTTTTTGAAAAGAATCTATCATCAATGAGCTGTCATGTTAAAGATCATAACGTGAATGATAATAACTCACTTCAAAAGAATCCATAATTCTTGTTCTCATAAAAGTAGTGTACTTCATGCCATAAAACAGAATCAAGAAAATGTGATTGAGATGAACTAGGAATAATCCCACAAGAGGAAGGAAGGGTTGCTCTAAAAAATAATCCCAAAGTGTTGCTTCTTTGAAGGAATAGCAAAAAAAAAAAAAAAAAAAGTGTTGTTCCTTGTAGGGAACAACAAAGGAAATGCACACCAAAAGGCAAAAATACACACAAAAAAGTGTGAAAATGCAAATGCCATTCCTTTGGAAAAAGGAACAGCAAAACACTAAAAAAAAATGTTGTTCTTTGTAGAGAACAACAAAGGAAATGCACACTAAAAAGCAAAAATACACACAAAAAAGTGTGAAAATGCAAATGTCGTTCCTTTGGAAAAAGGAATAGAAAAAACTAAAAGTTCCGTTCCTTTAGAAAAAGAACAGCAAAAACACAAGTGCCGTTCCTTTGGAAAATGAACAACAAAAATCAAAAGTGTCGTTCCTTTGGAAAAGGAACAGAAAAAACGCAAGTGCCGTTCCTTTGGAAAATGAACAGCAAAAATCAAAAGTGTCGTTCCTTTGGAAAATGAACAACAAAAATGAAAAGTATCGTTCCTTTGGAAAATGAACATCAAAAAATGCAAGTGCCATTCCTTTGGAAAATGAACAACAAAAATGAAAAGTGTCATTCCTTTGGAAAAAGAACAGCAAAAACGCAAGTGCCATTCCTTTGGAAAAGGAATAGTAAAAACGCAAGTGTTGTTCCTTTGGAAAAGGAACAACAAAAATGAAAAGTGTCAAAGTGTTGTTCCTTTCGAAAAGGAACAACAAAACGTGAAAGTGCAGAAGTGTTGTTCCATTCGGAAATGAACAACAAAACGTGAAAGTGCGGAAGTGTTGTTCCATTCGAAAATGAATAGCAAAACGTGAAAGTGCAGAAGTGTTGTTCTATTTCAAAAAGGAACAACAAAATGTGTTGCTTCATTTTGAAAAGAAACAACAAAACGTGAAAGTGCAGAAGTGTTGTTTCATTTTGAAAAGGAACAACAAAACGTGTTGTTCTATTTCGAAAAGGAACAACAAAACTTGAAAAAGGAACAGCAAAATGGACAATCATAAAATGCAAACATGAAAAAAACAAATTAGCTGTTCATGACATTGATGCTAAAGATATGTTACAATTTGAATGAAGCAACACCTGAAACACAAAATATAAGAGAAATCAGAAAATAAACAACATTTTATTTGATCTGTTTTATGTCAAAAAATGATCTCTTTGAAAAATGTTTTGGCAACAATGGAAAGACATGAATCTTCAAATGGAAATCAATTATTAATTTCTTATATTATGAATCCATTGGGTAATGATTTGGATGAAATTCCTTTGTTTCATTTAAAATTTCTTTCAAAAATCACTCGTCCATAAATTGACCTTCTTTATTTTCCCAAGACCTGCAAAAAACGAGTATCTACCTGCAATAAAACATTAAATCATGGAGAAAGAGAGGTGTGTAGACTCCCCTAATCCAATAATTATGCAAAAAAACTAACAATTAGTTACTCTGTAGAACAAATCCACAGAGAAAATAACAAAGTAAAATTTATTTGTTACCTGCGGTAGAGCAGTGGCCAATCATGCTAACCTGTAGTGTTTTAATCACAATTTCTTTATTTTTCATCAAAATTGAGTGATTACAAAGCCAAATGAGAGATAATTCAAAGGTTTATCTCCAGTAAAAAAATATTTTAAAGATTCAATGATATGATATGTCAATTTTAGTTAGAACTACCTGCATAATAGAGTCATTTTCGATTACCCGGCTTAGACCAAGAGTTGATATTTCAAGCCTAACTTTTTGTTTGATGTCGGATTCAAATGATTAAAATTGGAAATTAAAGTATATTAATTTATTTATCTCCAATAGAAACAGGTTTTGAAGACAAAAAGAAGTGATATGTCAATACTATAAAGAACAACTAGAAAGACAGAGTTTTAAGAGTGCTGATTTACGATAGATAGTCAGTATTTTGATCATAACTTCTCGATACGATATCGAAAATGAGTGATTCCAATTGTGTTGTAAACTTGATTCATAGGGGAATCTATAATAGAAACATGTTTTAAAAATACATTCATTTAGGCCTCCAAAAATGGACTGTCCCAACTCTGTTCCTAAGCTGCCCACTAGACATCTAGTCAATGTTTTGGTTCTAAATTTTTCGTTTCAAATCCAAATTGAGTGATTAAAATTGGGTTGGAAATTAGACATCAAGTGCTACCTAGGGTAGAAATAGGTTTTAAAAATATTCACTTTTGGTCCCTCAAAACATGACTGTCCCGACTGTTTTTCCAGAAATCTCATCAAGCCCACAAGCCAAAAAAATGATATTCAATCATTTTTTCTGTATTGATGATAAAAATAAATATAAGTGTTTGTAGAAATATTATTCCCATTATGTTTCATCTACATACACAAATGAATTGAAAAATTTATCACCGATGTTGATTTCGATAGCGTGTTGCAACAACTAATTTTACATAAAGAAAAAAAATGCATTTATTTATTCCCTTATTTATTTTATTTTCTACACTAACCTACTTTGATTTGAAAAATGAATATGAATACGTATATGAGTACTTCCAGTGGAACCATTTTCGAAATAAGGCTTCAAATATGTACATACCCAAATTTGAAAAATGCATATTAATAAATATTAGGGTATGAGAAGCCAACTTCCCTTGAAAAGATCGTGTCAAAAATTGTTGGAGTATGGAGTGATGCTGCAAACAAGTGATGGAGTGAAACCAATCTTCAATATATCCTTTACTTTCTTGATTTCCCATAGCCATCGTATCATGAAGTTCTTGAACTTTTAAAATGGCTTGTTGATGCAAACTAAAAGAGACCTCATTTTCTTCCATAGCTTCTATAATTTTTGAATTTGAAACATTCTGAATCTCATTGTAAGTTTTCTCTAATGACACATGTGAGATAGAATGGGTGGGAATGGTGGGTAAATTTGGCAGTTCAACATTGTAAGCATGTTGTACTGGTTTATTATGGTGAGGGTGTGGAATTAGTTGAGCAGGAAAATGTGTAAGGAATGGAGCATTTTGATGACGTGGTTGATTGGGTTGTGTGAATGGTTTTGATGGGAAAGCAAGGTGTTTTGGAAGCACTGGTGAAGAATATGGAGAATGTGTTTGTGATACAAGATGAGGGAGAGTATTCATGTAATCACAAGGTGAACCATGCCAAGTTTGTAGATAAGATTGGTGGTGGTTATATTGAAATTGACATGGCTGCCCTAACACATTACTATTCCATAATGTATTATACAAGTACGAGAAAAAAGTGTTTTGAACCATACCTGTAGGCCTTGTTGCAAATTTCCCATCTCTTTGATATGCCACTTCCATCTTAGATAAGGAAGAGTGAGTATTTATGGGATGCTCCTTTCGGTCATGAGGGCAAAACACTTCATTAAATTCTTGATTTTTATGAACTTGCAAAGCATCCAATTTTGAACTTAAAGAGGTAATAAAATCAACTTTAAAATGTTCAAGTAAATCATTGATTTCAGCTCTTATGTCTCCTATTCTTGTAGCAGATTTGGAAAAGAAAGAACAAACATCTTTAGAATTCTTACCAGCCTTGGAGATTCCTCTTGAATACCTTATGCAAAATTCACAAACATCATCATATGACAACTGAAAAACATCACCTTTTCCTATCAGATTTAAGAGTTCTAAAAATTTATCTTTGATTCCTTTAAGAAGGAGTGTTTTTAAGATCTCTTTTTCCAAATGCTTATATTTTGATTTTTGAAGGTTGTATTGAAATCGATCTACATAGTCCTCCAAACTTTCATCTTCCACTTGTATCATATCGAAAATATCTTCATCGGCCTTGCAATAGTCTCGGTACTTCTTCAAGAATATGTTCATCATGTCCTCCCATGTTTGGATGCAGCTCCCACCTAGGCTGATGAACCATCGAAGAGCTACTCCTTTTAGAGTAAGAGGAAACACTTTCAATATTTGATCATTAGTACAATAATCATATCCTCTACAAAGTATTTCTAACTCAAATAAGAATGTATTTGGATCTTCATTTGCTAAGCCATGAAAATTTGGTAGAGACAATGGGGGAATTATGTGAATTTGTGTCACTCCTCCTAGATCTTTGATAGGAAATTCAAAAGTAAAAATGTGAGCCATTTCTTACCAGAATAGAAGATGTTCTTCATGTGTTTATTCGAAGCTCCTTCTTCAAATGTTCTTGTCAATTGGTTAGTGAAATGGGTGGTGCTTACATCACCACTTAAGTGAAATCATAAGATTTGTTTTTCCAAATATATATATATATATAATATATATATATATATATATATATATTAGTCATTCACACAAAAATTCAAACATTTATTTCTACCCTAAGTTCTTTAACAATTCTGTTGGAAAGCGGGTGGGGGAACAGAGCTTTTACATGCTCCTGTACGCAGGTTCTTACCTTCCATTTTTAATACCCAATTCTTTCCTAACAGGAACTCATCATATGCACACTACTCTTTAAAAATGGCTACACTCTCCTCGACAACGGCACAAAAATGTCGAGCGATAAAAAGATGTCTTTTTAACTCTTAATTATCTTCACATTAATTGTCAACCCAGGGACGACTTTTTTGTTTCAAGAGTGTATTCAGTCTGAGATGACTATTTACTCAAGAGTAATGTTTTGCAGTATAGTGCATAAAGTACAAAAGTAAATGAATGTTGGAAATAAAATCTTTCTACAATTAAAAGAAACTTAACACTCTGAAACTTAAATCATTCACTCATAAAACTACAACAATTTATCAGTCAAGGATGCAGTAGCAATAACGCATTCCATGTTTAACTGATATAAATTAAATCAAACATAAACAAGATCCACAATCTGAGAACTTAGGTAGCGACAACCAATGTCCTTTACAGTTGTTTATCTTACAATCCATACTAAAACAATAATCCGAAAATGATAAATCCATAATGCTGCTAACAGAAATGGAATAAACATGCTTGCTGCAATAACATTTAAAAGGAAAAAAACAAATCCTTGCGTGAAAGAGATAACAGGCAAAGCTAAATTAACAGTAATCTATAATGAACAACAAATTTATATAGCTATAATGAATAGAAAATTGTTAAATTACGAGAGTGATCAGCACAACTCTATAGATGAAATGAACAACACAATAAGATGCTTGCAAAAAGCAGTGATCTCTGTTAAGGAAGAAATGAGCAACAACACAATTTAGATACAGTATATAAAACAGATCAATTCATGGAATCTAGCAATATGAAACAGTAAAGTAATATGATTACGTTAAATATAAATGAAACCAAACCATCACACGGTAGAAATTGTAAAGGTATGATACACATCAAAAACGTACTCCACGAGAGGCTGGGCCCTTAGCTACCAGCGGATGCTGCTGGGCTACTTCAGATGAGAAGAATGAACAACAACTCCCAATTCATATATTAATCATCAAATTGTGAAATCATTACAACAACAAAAGCTTAAGAATTACAATGGTAATGCAACAATCTCCTTTTCCTCCTATTCTATCCCATCATGAATAATCCATCATCATTCTTGAAGCTTCAATTCTGAATCCCCAATTCTCCATCATTTTTCCCCTCCTTTTTCCATCCTCTTCTCTGACCTCCATTTTCATTTAAATAGAGATATCAGAGAGAAGTTACAACAAAGATAATTACAACATGATTTCTATTACAAAATTGGATTGTTTCCAACCAATTGATCAACAAGAAAATATATTTCCATTTATCTTTCAACAAGAGCAAGGCGAATTTGGCTTTGCAGTTGAGATTTGGAGGACGGTCGCAACAAGAAATCTAAGAAAATCATGCTCAAAGAACCCTCTGTTTCTCTCTGTACAAGCCAAATTTGGGCAAACCATTCTTTCAAAAATTTAATTGGGTCCGTTTTGGACAAAACCCATGTTCCAGATTTTCCAAATTCTTCTTCATTTTCTTAGAATATCGACCACAAAACTCTCACTTCTTATTCCAGCGAATTTCTGAGTTGACACATTTAATGGTCAAATCTTCAATCTAGAAATTATCTTGGAGGTTAAAAATGGTGAATAATGTTACAACTAATTTATTGAAACTGTCATTGATAAAATCATTCATAATCATCAGTTTATTAGAAATAAAGAAGACTAAATAATATTCATTCATAAGAGCATAAATCATTATAAAATAGAATTATATGATAAACCGTGATTAATAACATGATAAAGAAAAGTAAAAATGGATGAAATAAGTGTTAAAAAGGTGGTCGTATTCATGGCCCAACACCATTAAGCTCAGATCAGCGAAATTCTACATTAATAAAAACCTACTTTATTGGAAATACCCATCAGGGATCCTCTTGAAATGTCTAGACAAAGGACGATATGTGGAAGTCATGCACCAGTTCCATTCTAGAATCTGTGGAGGGCATCATTATTGGAAAACCATAGCTCACAAGATCCTGAGAGTTAGGTATTATTGGCATACTCTATTCTCTGATGTGTTTTCTTTTTTGAAGTCTTGTGACAAATGTCAGAGGTTTGTAGGAAGAAAACAACTAAAGTCTCTGCCCTTGAAGCCAACACACGCCAATGGTCCCTTCCAGCAGTGGGGCTTGGACTTTCTAGGTGAGATCAATCCACATTCCAACAACCATCACAAATGGATCTTGGTAGCCACTGATTATTTCACCAAATGGATTGAGGTTATACCCACTAAAAATGCTTATCATCAGGTTATCATAAAGTTCTTGAATGAAAATATTTTCACTAGATTTGGTTGCCCAACCAAACTAGTCACTGATAATGCAGCAGCTTCCGGACCAGAAGAATTAGTTGACATGTGTGAATCCATGGAAATTCAATTGGTTCTTTCTACCTCATATTATCCGCAAGGCAATGGCCTGGCAGAATCATCTAACAAGAGTCTTGTAAGGATAATCAGAAAACTGTTGGAGGACAAGAAAAAGAACTGGGATTCCAAGTTGAAGTTTGCACTATGGGCTAACAGAGTTATCAACAAAATGTCCATAGGGGGTTCACCATTTACACTGGTTTATGGCGCTAATGTTGTTTTTGCTGTTCATCTGATTCTCCTTGTGGCCAAATTCTTGCAAGAAGAACAGGATGAAGAGAATGACATGGCAAGGAGAATGAGTAATTTGGTTGAATTACAACAGATCAGAGAACAACTGGATGAGAAGTCAAGAATTCATTAGAAGAAGATCAAAAAAACCTTTGATAGAAAGGCAAAAATGGACAATTTTCAGGTTGGTCACTGGGTTCTCAAATGGGATGCATTGAAGGAAAGGAAGGGAAACCATGGTAAATTTGATACCTTATGGATGGGACCATTTGTCATTGCTCAAGTTCATATGAACAATACATTCATTCTGCACAATTTGGAGGGGGAAGGTGTTTTTGATGGCCCAGTCAATGGGCAATATTTGAAACATTCATCTGACTTGACCCAAACCCCAATCCATTCCAATAGTTCAGAGAACGATATTGAAGATTTATATGTTTCGAGGCATCTCCGAGCTACAACCTAGGAGAGTTTCCTGGAGTGCTAATAAGGCCTAGTGTTCTTGAAACAACTTCTCCTTAATGTGCTTGTCATGCTAGATCTTCCTCTGAAGCTAAACTATCTCTATATGAAGGAGGGCCTGCATTCTGAATTCATCAAGGCCATTCAAATGGAATAGCCTTTCTTTTTGTGCATGACTGAGATCTAGATCTCGTTGGGCTGCCACCCTCAATGTGTTATATTAAAATTCAATGGATAGAAAAGCCTTTTTCCCATAGACCAGCTCATAGGGTGTAAACCCAGTGGTGGTCTTCCATGTTATATTATAGGCCTAGGTGGCCTCAACTAGTCTCTTAGCCAAGTCCTTTTTGTTGTTGTTCACTACCTTGGTCAGAATGTTCTCTAATACTCTGTTGGTCACCTCCACTTTCCCATTAGCTTGTGGATGATAATGAGTGGAGGTCCTATGTTTGATCTTGTGATGCTTGAGCAGTTCTTCGATCATGTTGGAGGTGAACTAGCTACCTTGGTCTATGACTAGTTCTCTAGGGCACCCAAATTTGTAGAATATGTTCTCCCTTAGGAACTCAGCCACCTTTTCTTTTATTGTTGCCTTGATTGTTTTGGTTTCTACCCACTTAGTCAAATAATTAGTGCACACAATGATGTGTTGTTTTTTCTTTGAAGTTGGGTTGATAGGCCCAATGAACTCAATGCTCCACTTGTCAAATGGCTCGAAAGTCACTTGAGGCTATAGGGTAATTTCATCCCTTGGAGTCGGCTTTCCCATCCTCTGGCACCGATCACACTGACTAACATATTTCTTCATGTCCAAATCAAGAGTAGGCCAATAATAGCCTATTTGCAACACCTTGAATGTTGTCCTTTTTGTTGTAAAGTGACCTCCAAAAGGCCCTTCATGATAGGTTAGAAGGATGTAAAAGACCTCCTCTTCCCTTACCATCTTCTCAAGATTTGATCTGGGCCAAGTTTGAACAAATTGCCCCAATCCAAGTGAAGGGGTCACTTTTCCTGATTATCTTGCTTCTTTCTCTAGAGGGTAGGTTTGGTGGGAACTGTTCTAACACTAGATAGTTTGCTATATCAGAAAACCATGGAGAGAGCACTGAAATAGAAAAGAAATGCTCATATGGGAACTGATCATCCACCATTTCTTCTTCACCTACAGGCAGGTTCATTCTAGACAGAAAGTTAGCAAATTTTTTTTATTTACCAAGCTTATCAACAATAGTTAAATCAAACTGCTACAATAAAAGTAACCATCTGATAATTCTAGCATTTACATTTGGTTTGTTCATTAAATATTTAATTGTAGCATGATCAGTATGCACAAATGTATGATAGCCTGTAATGTAATGCCTAAACTTGTTCAATCAATGCACAATAGCCAGGAGTTATTTTTCTGTCACAGTATAGTTTAGTTCAGCCTTTGACAGGTTTTTACTGGTAAAGTAGATGGCATAAGGCAATTTCTCTTCTACCTATCCTAAGGCTGCTCCTATGGCTCTATGTGAGGCATCAACATGAATGTGAAAAGGGAGGGCCTAGTTTGGGCCTATAAGGATTGGTGTAGTGGTTACCTTATCCTTTAAAATGTCCAAGGCCTCTTGACAGCTCTTTGACCATATAAATTCAGAATCTTTGGCCAATAAATCAAACAAAGGAGAGGCTAGCTTGCTGAAGTCTTTTGTGAATCTTCTGTAATATCTAGCTAGCCCTAAGAAACTCCTAACATCTCTCTACTTTTGTGTAGGAGGGACCCTTTGAATGATTGCTACTTTGTTTGGATCCACTTGTAGTCCTTGTGAGATATTGAGTGACCTAGCACAATCCCTTTAGTCATTAATAATTCACATTTTTCTAGATTGAGGGTGTTACACAGACAGTAATTTGTCACTGACTTCACTCCCAGTCCATCTATTATGTCATGTGTCCAAGTCAAACATGCTCATGTTGAACAAATGCTCTTTTATATTTCCAATTGACCCACTTTTCCTAATTTAATTGCCTCATCGTGACTATGGACTTAATATATGCCTTGAAGGGCACTCATAAACAGTCCATCCATGGTGCCAGCGTGGAAGTACATCTGATTCCTACGATGGTCCGATTTCATGCTCCAATGTAAGGTTTCTTATTCTCTTCAGCGATGATATGGCTAGCCACATTGCTTACTCGCAAAGTCAGCGCTGAATCTTAGTTATGTACCTGCGATGACCCAGATTGGGTGAGTTTGTTCCAACAGTCGGCCTTCTAGATGACTCCAGACCTAGTTGTTGACCTAGTTTGTGTCGCCCTTCCTTTCCTGGTGTGGCAGTTTCGTCAATTGTGCTACCTTCCTTGGTGATAATCTCTCTCTTCCACCTTTGATGGAGACTCCTTCTCCTATTTAAACACTCACTTTTGATATGATCAGCTAGTTGGTAGTTGGTAAATTCTTGGATTGAGTAGTGTTGTTAGTGCTTTTGATAGATAACTGGTGTGAGTGTGAACTAGTGTGAGAGTGTTGATAGCTTGTGGAAGGTTGTGAAGTGCCCTTGATTTCATGCAAAACTTATGAGTGAGAGAGAGACCTTTGTATGTTGGGACATCCATCCTTAAAGAGTGAATGCTTGAAGAACATGCTAGCTGGAACCCTCTGAGAAGGCTTGTGACGTCAAGACTCCGGTTGTAAGCTTCCTCTTATTCCATTTTTAATGGAATCAATGATGTTTTCCTAAGTCTTGTATGTTATGTACTTGATAGCTCATGACTTCTTGACTTTGTGAGTAAATAGATCATTGTTGTTTTCCTGTTACGCTCTTTGTTGTATTTCCTTTGCATTGTTTCAGGTTGATCACTCGTTGAGGAGAAAGAAGTGAAAGCTGGAGCAGTGCAATGGAACTCCATCGACCATCGATTGAGGTAGGTCTCCAACTTTGACTGTTTAAGGAAAGCTATTGTTGATATGTCCTTGTTTGTGACTAGACCCACTCTAGGTCTAGAGGGGTTTCCTTTGTCTGTAGAGGGAACACTTTCCTACATCACAAATTGGCGACTCCGCTGGGGAGTCTATCCTATGTTCCTCTCTTTGCTCTTGTTTTGATTTTGGATCTGGTCTCTCTTTGATTTTGGGGATTAATTAGCAGTCTTCTGGGTCACCTCGGTTGATCTGGGAGATCTCTTTATTATCTGCTAGATTGGCTAGTTTTGGTTTGGGAGTTTTTGGTTCGTTTGCCATTGTTTTTTGCGTCATCGTAGAACTTAGTCTAACACTCGTGCTGAAATCACGATCACCCTTTTGTAAAATCCTATGATCGCGGAATAACATCACACAGTTACGACAATCCTGGAAATCAGATCGTCATGGGAAAGGCATGTACTCCCGTGTTGATAGCGCTCTGTTGCTACAACTAGCTCCTTATCAGCGCTAGTTGCTAGTGTTGCACTCGTGACGATACTTGTAGAATTGATTTTCTCAATTTTTCCTCCTGGGTTTGCCAGTCTTCTTGATCCCTTGCTGTTTTTTTCTTGCTCAGTCATTTTTTTTTCACTATTTATAGTCAAGACACTCGTTCTTTGGCTTGGTTGAATGAATTTTGCATTTTTTCCCATGTGACCTAGTTCATTATTTCAAGGTCCTTGAATCCATTTGTCTTGGTTGTTGGTTTGCTCAAGATTCGTTTATAGCCTCTTATTGGTTTGATTGAACCTTCCTCTTTCTTCGTTTCTGGTTGATTTTTAGTGACAGTTATTGAACCAGTCTTTGGTATTGATTTGATTTCTTTTCGCTACCGAACATAGATCACGATTATTTGGATCAACTGGTTCTTTCACACTTGCTTGTTTGTTTCTTTGGGTTTAAAAAAAACATCAAAAAATCAAAAGTTTGCATTCATTTAGTGTGCGAAAGTGAAAGTGAATTTGCATTTCAAGCTTGCATGTTGAAAAGCGAATGATAAAATCTCTCATTAGTAGTTCCCATGCACTGTAGGAATTGATTTTGTATGCATTGTGTGATTGCATATATTTGGCTTGGTTTTCTTGGTTTGGGAATGATCTCTCTACCCTCTCGTAGGCAGGTGTTCATCAAAGAAAAAGGATATTTCATTCATTTTAGCCGCATCCTAGGTTTTGTTATATACATACGGTAGGCCCTGAAAACTGAAACATAATTCAAGATCAACCTTAAAAAGAACTGAATAAATCTAACAACGCATTGGAACATAACGCTCATTAATTAGAGGTCTAGGCTAGAGATGTGCTCTGGCGTTGTTAAACCTAGTCACTATTGTTCCCACTCAAGGTTGGGTGATTCCTCCTTCTGTGACTCAATAGCGGTCTAGTACAGAATTGTGCTCCCACGTACCATCGAGGATATAATTGAAGACCCCTCTAGGTCATCATCCTATATCCTTAGGAATCTATGTCTGCCACCTTGCAAGCTGAAACGCACTGAACACAACATTCGGGAAGATTGACTGCCGTATGGAAAGTCCTTGGTTTTTATATGACTGCCAAGGTGTATATGTAGTTTTACGAGTTGTTTGGTAAACCTTTTTCCTAGTTCTCCAGAGTAGTCACTTTCGTTCCTCTTTAGACTCCTTAAAAGAAAAGGTCCATCTAATCACTTGTCACTTCAAGCTCATTAAATATTCAAAGGTGACTAGAGTCATCTTTTGGTCCTTTTCTCAACTCTTTAAAGATGAAAAGGTCAATTTTTTTTCCTGCATCATAAAATTTATTGCCCACGACATATTCATGGTAAAAGTTTAAGTTCTTGGTTGTGATAAGAGTGTTTTTTAGGCTCGTTCTCAATGGCAACATTCCCTGAGTCTACCGGCCAAGGTCTTCCCCCAGATGGAAATCCTAGTCTGTTTCCTCCATTTGGAAATGTCGGTGCTTCGTATATGGCAACATTGTCTTTGCCAGGGTTAACCATCGATTTACCCGTATGGTTGTTTTCAACCTCGGTGGTCCCGAGGATCATGACTCCTGTTCCACCATATTCTTCATCTGAACCCCGACACTATGATTCCAAGGTTGAGCCTATGCCTTCTTCCCCTGTTTCTTCCTCCTCCTCTCCTCCTTCGCCTAGTGAAAGTTTCACATCTAGTAACCAGGAGACTAAGAAGAAGAAGAAGAAGTCCGATAAATGTGAGGCCACATGTGCAGCTACTACTCCGAGTACATCTCAGGTCAGAACACCTTCTGCTCCTCCACAGAAGGTTAAGTTTCCTTGTAAATTGTGTAAGGGTGACCATCTTCTTCATGATTGTCCTGGCATTCCTAGGATCTTAGAAGTATGGTCTCACAATTTGGCTCATCCCTCATCATCCTTTGAAGCTCATGGCGCTGCTACCCTATCAACTGGCAACAGTAAGAAGAAAGGGAAGATTCGATTCCCCTGTAGATTATGTGAAGGCAACCAACCCCTTCACCTTTATCCGCTCATGGATAAAGCTCCCACCATTTTGGAAAGTCTTACAACTTCTTCACCCCAACTTCTCGTTGGTTATCAGAGGCTCTCTTCAGACCCTCTCCCCATTGATAAAGAGATTGACTTAGATTCTTCTCTTGTCCGTGCTCCTCTTTCTGAACCTGGCTATGCTAAGCCTGTTCTAGACCAACCATTAGTTGGAGAGAGTGTCGACTTGGGTTCACCACCTGTTGATCACTCTATTTTGGAAGAGCGTCATGCTTATGTTCTTCTCATCTTGTCAGATTCTCCTGAGTCTGAAATCGACCTTCCTATCCCCGCTGGTCAAGAGGGCTCTTCTTTGGTTCCTCTAGAGCGTGGGGGAAATCATACGATACCCCCACCAAGTAGTTCAGTCGTTTCCTTTGACTGGAGTCATGTGACTGAATTCTGCCTTCCATCCCATGTGCCTTTCCATATTATAGTACATGCCTATGATAAGGCAGTACTTGACACTGTCTTTGATAAGGGTGCATCAGTTAGTCTCATGGCTTCCACTACCTGGCAAGCTTTGGGATCCTTGCAGCTTGTGCTGGTCGCACAGAATTTGTTAGCGTTTGATGGAGGAACCAGTCAACCATTAGGGATCCTTCCGAAGTTCCCTGTTACTTTGGGAGGCAAAACCATCTATATAGACGTACTGATTGTCCAAGGTGCTTTAGATTTTAGTCTTCTCCTTAGCCATGACTATGTTTATGCCATGGGGGCCCTCGTCTCTTCACTTTTCTGTGTGGTTTGTTTTCCACACTACGGAAGAATGGTGACCATAGATCAATTATCATTCCTTAGTCCCCCAGTGCCTCCTGTGCAGCTATCATCCCCTCTTGGTTCTTATCCGCAAGTAGTACCTTCCTTGCCACAGGTCAATTATGTGGCTACCCATTCCGTCTCCACCTCTGCTGATGATCATGCAGATGGTCTCATACATCATGTACTGGGGGCATTGGAACCTAATCTGTCATTGGTGCCTCATGAAATGTATTCCTCCCAGAGTGCGTCCCTTCCATCCCGCGAAGACCTCTTGGGAGCTATGTTCTTATATGGCCAATGAAACCAGCGTTACGAGGATAGTTCTGATCTTGTGTCGACCTCGTTCAAAAATGAAATAAGATGTCTGAGGATAGTTTGTTCCTATGTCAACCTCATTAAAAAATGAAATAAGGGTTATGAGGATAGTTCTTTTACTGTGTCAACCTCATTAAAAAATGAAACAAATCCCTTTCCAAATCGAGTCTTTGATTAAGATCTCGTAAATTCCAAGTCGAGTCTTTCCAAGATCTCAAAAGTGAACCTTCATTCCATCCACCTCATTGAATGTAATGAATCTTGGGGGGCATGTACCTCGATTTGCGTCATTATGTTGGGGGCATGCAAACTTATAACAAGCATAGTTTTTTGTTTCAAGCTTGTGTAAACATGAAACCGAATCCAAGCAGAGTTCTCCATGGTTCAAGCTTGGGTAAAAATGAACCCATACCTGATTTACACCTCGTGATTTCCATTTTTATCTGCTAAAATTTGCTAGATGAGCCTTGGTTGTTTCATTCCATCGTCTCCATCTCTTTGGCCGATCATATGCTTTCACTCAGTTGTTTTTCCTTTCTTGAGGAACCGCAGTGATGAGTGGTTTTATTAGCCAGCCTATTGACCATTACATGTTTTGAGCATTTCCACCGTTATCAGAACCAATTGCTACCCTTTATACCACTCGTTCCTGTAGGACAAGTCACCTTTAAGCTCTTTTCTAACTCATAAAATATGAAAAGATTGCCGAGTTTTCCTTTTTGGCTCGTTAAATGGAATTAAAAAGGTGGTCCACTTTTAGCTCCTTTTCGACCGTGTAAACGTGAAAAGATTTCCGAGCTCTTGTCATTTCAGGCTCTTTATTGGTCACGAAATGGTGTGGTTTCGATCGCTTTTCTACTTTTTCGGTTCGAGATCACTAATCACGAAAAGTACTCCTTGATCGTAATGGTCAATTGGTTCTTTCGAGTATCATTTTATACTTTTTCGGGTTCGAGAGACACAAATTTACGAATAAGGACCCCCTAGAGTTTTCTTTTCTGTGTCTTTTTCAAACTCTCTAAACATGAAAAAGACTCCGAGTTTTACCTATGTCAGACTCGTTAAACCTTGACGACATTGGACTCATCACCATGACGAGACTTGAGCTTCTCCTCCCTAGGGCTCGTTAAACTATTACTAGGTTGGATTCGACCGAAGGTCGAACTTATATTACAAGCACATGCTATCTCCTTCAAGCTTGTTTTAAAAAATAATCGGGGTACTCACCAACAATGGTGGGGGAAAATTTGGAAATCATTGTTGATTGTTTATGGCAGCTAATCACTCTTGAACATCGAAACTTCTGCTTCTTGTCGGGTTGGGATATCCATACACCGTCATTTGGCCTTCCCCGGGTTTTGGGTTTTCATTTAGCCTCATTCCATCTGATTCATGCTCTTTCCATCTAGCCTCTGATCCTTTGTTACCTGAATGCTGCCACCTTCCGGAGTCGTGTCACCGACATGTTCAAGAGTACAATCCTTCTGCAGTTTACATCTTCGCCTTTTCCTCTCATACTCTGTTTCACCATCTACGACTTGTTCCTTATCTCATGTCGTTGATAGAGGAAACGTTATGGCCCTCCTGCAATGGATCGTCTCCTATCGACATCAGCTCATTATCCATGAGATTGATCTAGAGATCCCTTTTGGTACCTTGGAGCTTGTATGCCTCAATGGAAAGTTCTTCGTGCTTGATGATTGACTTTCATCATTGGTTGTCTATTGGGTGATTCCATGAGTGTTCGACTTTAGCTCATTCTTCACACTTCATGGATTGTACTGGACAGTACCTTGAGAACCATTGGCATTATGGGTGGTTTCTCTCGCGCTTGTTAACGGTTTACATCATCGACCGGTAATCAAGTGATTTCATCTCATGCTTGACTTCAACACCTCTATGTGCATGTTAGAATTTGTACTATGATCGGTTGGGTTCAAGACCCTAAACTCAGATCACACATGTTCAGGCTGCGTAGATTGGTTTGTGATTACATGACTCATTGATGGATGGCTGCGACCATACCTGATTCTTCACGGATGGCTACGACCATACCTTTATTATTATCATTGTCTTACTAGCTGGATGGCTGCGTCCATACCACAGACCTAGTTCGTATGTCTTTTGGATGGCTGCGTCCAGGCCTAGACTACACGTGTTTCACTATCAGGGATATGAGTTGTACTTGCACCTGCAGGTTCTTCTAGATGGTGTTCCATCTCAATCAGTTTTGTAAAGCATTTCACCCCTCCCACTCTCTCGAGCTTCATACTTTAGGGGGCATCTGTTACATAGTAATTTGTCACTACCTTCACTCCAAGTCCATCTACTGTGTCATGTGTCCAAGTCAAACATGCTCATGTTGAACAAATGCTCTCTTATATTGCTAATTGACCCACTTTTCCTAAGTTAATTGCCTCATCACGACTATGGACTTAATATACGCGTTGAAGGGCGCTCATAAATAGTCCATCCGTGCTGCAAGCATGAAAGTACATCTAATTCCCGTGATGGTCCGATTTCATGCTCCAATGCGAGGTTTCTTATTATCTTCAGTGATGATCTAGCTAGCTACATTGCTTACTCTCGATGTCAATGCTGAATCTCAGTTATGTGCCCACGATGACCTAGATTGGGCGAGTTTGTTCCAACAGTCGGCCTTCTCGATGACTCCATACCTGGTTGTTGGCCTAGTTTGTGTCGCCCTTCCTTCCCTGGTGTGGTAGTTTTGTTAATTGCGCTACCTTCCTTGGTGATAAGCTCTCTCTTCCACCTTTGATGGAGACTCCTTCTCCTATTTAAACACTCACTTTTGATATGTCAGCTAGATGGTAGTTGGTAAATTCTTGGATTGAGTAGTGTTGTTAGTGCTTTTGATAGATAGATAGTGTGAGTGTGAATTAGTGTGAGAGTGTTGATAGCTTATGGAAGGTTGTGAAGTGCCCTTGTTTTCATGCAAAACTTATGAGTGAGAGAGAGAGACCTTTGTATGTTGGGAAATCCATCTTCAAAGAGTGAATGCTTGAAGAACATGCTAGTTGGATCGCTTTGAGAAGGGTTGTGACGTCAAGACTCCAGCGGTAAGCTTCCTCTTATTCCATTATTAATGCAATCAATGATGTTTTCCTATGTCTTGTATGTAATGTACTTGATAGCTCACGAGTCCTTGACTTTGTGAGTAAATAGATCATTTTTGTTTTCTGGTTACGTGCTTTGTTGTATTTCCTTTACATTGTTTCAGGTTGATCACTCATTAAGGAGAAAGAAGCGAAAGTTGGAGCAGTGCAATGGAACTCCATTGACCACCAAGTGAGGTAGGCCTCCAACTTTGACTGTTTAAGGAAATATATTGTTGATCTATCCTTGTTTGTGACTAGATCCACTTTAGGGCTAGAGGGGTTGCCTCTGTCCGCAGAGGGAACACTTTCCTGCATCACAGAGGGATAGGTTCATCTCAATGCATTTTCATAATACTTTTCCTAAGTTAGTCAGGGCCTCTTGGAAATCACAACCATAAGGTGTAAAATCATCCATGTAGATCTCCAAAGTGTCATGAACTAATTCAACAAAATACTTAGGACTGCTCTTTAGAAAGTGGCAGGAGCATTGCACAGGCTGAAAGGAAGGACTCTATAGGAAAACATCCCCATGGATAGGTGAAAGTGGTCTTATCCTAGTCTTCTAGGTAGATTTGGATCTGGTTGTACCCACTGAACCCATCTAGGAAAGAAAAGAACTTCTTCCCTACCAGGCCATCTAGCACTTGGTCAATGAAGGGTAAGGGAAAATGATGCTTCTTGGTGGATTTGTTCAACTCCCTATAATAGACACAAATCCTCCACTTCCCATTTTTCTTGGGCACTAACACTAAAGGAGAGACCCACTCACTATCAAAGATAGGGTAAATGAACCATGCATCTGACAATTTTTGTAGTTCTTCTTTGAATATGTCTTTGAGGGCTGGATTCATTCTCCTTTGTGGTTGCCTAACTGGCTTGTAACCTTCCTTGATGTATATGTGGTGAGTACACACCGAGGGGTGTACTCCCTTCATTTCCTTGTAGTTCCAAGCAAAGGCTTCTAGGTTCTCCCTCAGCAAGTTGCGTAACTGTTCCTCCTCTGAAGTAGAGAGATATGGATTAATCTTCAAGGTTTTCTTTGACCTAAATTCTATGGTTTTGACTCGGAGTGGGTTGGAATCGACCAAGCATAAGTCAATTTGATGACTGTTCAATGTTTTCTTTACTTCTTCTTCTAGTGATAATGGACTAGGAGTTGGAATCTTGAGGAGGTGTTCAATTAAATCGTCCCCATCTTTCTTTCCTCCTCCTATGATGGCTTCCAAAGGATACAGTTCGGCAGAATAAAGCTCATCTTCTTCCTCCTCATCTAGCCATAAAGGTAAGTCATGTTCTAGGGAGGGTTGAGTAAGAGGGTATAGGACTAATTGTTTGGACATACGCCCATTCATGATGGTCATATTCCCAACTCTACAGCTAATATAGGCATCAGATGTGGCCAACCATTCCCTCCCATGGATAAGAGGGTAACCAATTAGCCTAGCCTTAGGCTGGAGAACTGAGAAATCTGCTGGGTACTCCCAGGAATCAATGGAGGCCATCACATTCTCCACAATTCCCTCGGGGTGATTGTGGAATAGTCTACAAGTTGCAACACTGTTGTGGTCTTCCTTAATGACCCTTGGAGGTTACGCTTGAGAATGGTTTCCTTTATCATCACATTAATGGCAGCCCCAAGATCAATCAGAGTGTGTGGGACAATGGTGCCATTGATGTGGACATCGACTACAGGGCTTCCAGGGTCTAAGTATTTTGGACATATTACCTGCCCCATCATTAAGTTAGGTAACTTCCCAATGACATTAATGGTAGGGGCATACCTTTTTCTTCTTCCTGGATGCTTAAAGCACTTCTCCTTAACCAATTTATTGTAAATAGGCACATCTTTAATTGCCTGGAGAAGGGGAATCTTTACACATAAGTTTTCCATTTCTCCCAGAAGTTTAGTTTCTTCTGGGGTAGGCTGGTGTGGTTGGGCTAATCTTTTAGGAAAGGGTGGATTTGCTTTAAGGTTGCTTTCCTCTGTTTTTCCTCAACCTCCTTATGTGGAGAGGGAGGTTGGTTATCTAGGAGAATTCTCCCAGACCTTAGGTTGATCTCCTGTATTTCAATAACATAAGCTAGGTATGATGTCTCTCCACCATATTTTTGTTGGGAATGCCTATTGCTTGGGTTTGGATTTTGCTGGGCAGGCATTTGGGGTTTCCTAGGTGGAGTAAAGTGCAGGAGTTGTGTTGGGTAGGTGATGGAGGCAATAGAGCTAGAACATTGTTGAATTGGGGCCTCCACCCCTGGGGTGGGGTATTCCATTGATGTTGTGTTTGGTTGTAGGTTTGAAATGATTGGCTGGCTAGATGGGAATGATATTGAGATGCATAGGCCTAAGGAGGGGGTGTAGACCAAGAAGGATTGGCAGGGGGTCCCCAAGAAGGTGTAGTTGTGTTTTGGTTGGGTTTGTAATATGCATGGGATGATCCTTGCATACCCTACTAGTATGGTCTAGGCCTAGGAGGTCTACTTTGGTTAATGTATCAAAGCTGCTTAGTGACCCCTTCAACTCCTTGGTATACAACTTTGACTCTAGGAAAGGAGGGGCACTTATCTGCGGAGTGCTTTTCTTCACAAACTGAGAAAATATCAATACAGTTTAATGGGCATTCATTCCTAGGATGCCTTCTGGTGCACCTAGGATAGAAGATGGCCAAGGCTCTCTCTGCTTCCTCTTACTTTCTTCTGATATTCATGGTATCCAATTGTAAGGCAAGGGTTTGCAACATCTCACTTTCAAAGTACTCCAACATATTTCCAACTTCACCCTTGATGGATGAGTTTGAGGACAATGTACTAGCCATAGGTTGACTACTTCTACCCTTGTTTCCAGTTGCCCTAGAATGATTTCTAAAGACAACCTTGATGTCATCATAGAATAGTTGGTAGATATCTCCTCCTAATAACTTATGTAGGGTGTCTAGGATATCCTCCCTTACTCCTCTAAGTAGGACCAGCTTTAGTGACTTAGGGTCAAGTTTGCACCTAGCTCTTTTGTAGTTGAGATGGAATCCTTCTTCGTAGTCTTCTAGGGATTCATCATGGCCTATGGTCATCCTAAAAATTTCATATTTAGTGTCCTTTGACCTACAGTAGTCCCTATATTTGTTGTTAAATGCCTTCTGCATCTGAGCCCAAATTGTTATGCTATCTTCAGGTAAACCCATGAACTAGCGCAATGCTGCCTCCTTGAGGGTAGATAGAAAGAGTTTCAACTTCTTCTCATCATCTATGTAGTCATAGGTTCGGAAGACAACAAAAAACTCAAATAGGGAAGTGTCAAGGTCCTCTGTGGTCAAGCCATGGAAATGAGGTAGAGGAGAGGGGCTTATGTTCTTCATTTTAGTGTCCTTGTTGGTTTCCCTAATGGGGAAAGCACTCACAATTCCCCCTCTATCTCCTCTGTCATTTAAGTGTTCAGCCATTGGTTCAGTAGGAATGGGTTCTTCGTCTTCTTCTTCCCCTATAGGTTCTTCGAATATGTCAGTTTTCTCAACCAAAGGGGCTTCCAATTCACTGTTAGTGAAGAAGAAAGGAGGTTTACTATTGGATGTGGTGGGGGTGTTTGGCAAGATTTTTCCTGAAGTATCCCTAATCCTACTTGGCATGAAAGGAAACTTTCTTGGGTTTTTGTGAGATTTTCTTGAAAGATGGGAAGTAATTGCAAAAAGGAAATCGTTGATTAAATGAAAAACAACTAACAGAATGGAAACTACTTACAAAATGAAATTGCCTAATTGAGTGAAAACCCTAACAAAAGGAAACTACTTGTTGAATTGAAATTGTTGATGGAAGACTACTGACAAAAAAAAAACTACTTGCAGAACGAGATTGTTGATGAAATGAAAACTACTAATAAAAGGAAACTACTTGCTGAATTGAAATTGTTGAATGAAACTAGATTAACCTGTAGAATGGAAAGGAAAGCAGATAAACGACAAAATGAAAGAAAGAAACTAGATTACTTTTGTAGAAATAAACTAATGGAAGAAAGTTGGAAACTAGAAAATAGAAGAAAAGAGCAGTAAGAAATACTACCCTGACACATCCCCAACAACGACACCAAAAAGTGATGAGCTTAGGTATTGCAGCAGGAATGTTGCAACTCCCAAGGCTACCAACTTTACTTATCAACCTAGGGTTCATACAAACTTGGAGGTGACTGTGATATATACACAAGTAGGAGTGAAGGTACTACCTATTGTCACTGCTCATCTAGCAAGAGACCCCAGGGTTCCAAGCCAGACTTCAATAGGGTCAGAAGAAGCTTGATTTTGATGGAAGGAGAGCAAACATAGTCTAGTGGAGAGATAATCTACTGCAGAAATGAAGAAAACAACATGAAAACCTACATTAACATAACCTAATTAATTATGAAAATAGCTAGACTAAGAAGAATTGCTAAGCAACACTAATCTAATGCTAACTATCTAAGTTGCAGGAGTAAAGAAGCAAAACTAGACCAACGGGTCAAAAATGGAACTAGTTTAAGTTTGTGTATGAGTGGAAGAAGCGGCCATAGGGAGAAATGGTGAAAAGAGGATGTAATGAGAAACAACGCATGAGGACTGTTGGATTAGGTGAGTGAAGGGAAAATGAACGGTTGAGATCAGACAATAGGAGGGTATGTAGGCAAATGGGAGGACATGGTGGACTAACAGGATGGATGGCTGAGATTATATCGCAGAGGCGATCGACGGATGAACGGTGGAGATCGGCTAAGCTAGTTGGCGATCGGGTGAAGCGACAACTGTCAGATCAAGGGACAGATTGACGGTGGAGAGTTCAAAGTGATAAAGCAATTGGGTGATGTGACAACCATCAGATTTGGCAGGGCAGATCGATGGTGGGGATTGGAGCGTGGAAAGAAACATGTGGAAATGACGAGCAAGTTTGGAGGGCAGTAAGTTGTATCTTGCACGCCCTCAAAACCATAAGTTTTATTTTGAAAATTGATGCAATTAACCTCCCCGACTGACACGTAGCATGAGAAAACCACCCATCTTGCGTGCCCTCAGGCAGATAATGTTTGGGCAAAAATCCACATGATATGGCATGAAGGCTGTCGGATCTAGCAAAGCAGATCTATGGTGAAGATGTGAACGAGTAGGTGCGCGACAACCGTTAGATCTAACAAGGTAGATCAACAGTGGGGATTTAAAGGGAAAAAAGTAAAACACAAAAAGTGAATTTGAGCGGTGATTGGACGATTTGGCTTGTGAAAGGCATTTTACTAGTAAAACCGCTTAAACATGAATTATTAGCTCCAACACAAGCGTTTTGGGCTGAAGGAGAATGACAGTATGAGTGAGGTCTTAGGCAAAGGATGAAGGGACAAATAACCAGGAAATGAGTGAATGATCATGAAACAAACCAAGCAACAATATGATGAACCACGTGATTTCATTAAACAACAAACCCTATGAAAACCAAAACCCTATGTTTTTGGGTTGGTCTAGGGTTTCTTCCTCACATCATGGTCCTGGAGGGAGGAGGTGAGGCCGAGACACCTTTGAGCATCCTGATGGATCTTTCTTTGCCAACCAACTGATTAAATGAAAGCATAAATGGAATAAACTGAAACACAAGTACTCTGTTCTATCCTACTATAATGAAACTGCAACCACTCAGCAAATGAATAGAAAACAAGAAGCCACTTTAGTAAATCAACAAGAAAGCCATGAATCTATGCTGAACCACTGTAATGAACATGCATCTACTTAACCAAATGAATAGTCAAACCATGCATCTATGCTAGTGCTGTAATGGGAATGAATTGCTTAAGTGAATGAATAGAAAGCATGAATCTAGGCTGTTGCTGTAATGAGAATGCATTTGATTAAGAAAATGAATAGAAAGTAGGAAGTTATGCTAACATAACAATACAATAAAGAGGAGCTTTAGCTGTTAGGGTTGGGCCCTAACCCAAGAGCTTCATCCCTCTGAGTTAACTCAATGCTGGATCAAATAAAAACTCATTTTCATTATAAATCAAAAACTGCACTACATCAGAACTGTTGCAAGTCTGCAACTGGACAAAAATTCTGAATACTTGCTAAATGATTGATTGGTGACTCCCTAGCTAACTAACTAGAAAAAAATAAGGTCTTAAGCCTCTTTATTTATACATCTGAAGTCTCAACAACTTCCCTCAAAATTAGGGAGGTACAAATCTGAACTTCATGGTAACTTGTCCTTTCACTTTCACTAGCTTGGTTGCCTTCTAGTAGGGAGGCTACTTGTACTTCCACTTGCTTGGCTGTCTATTAGCACTCCTGATTTGGCTGTGTGTACTTTTAGCTGATGGAGGGATATTCGAATGGATGGGTGGTAAATTAGGAGGACTTACCTCTTGTAATTCCTCTCCCTTGTCCCATCTGAGTTTTTACCAAGGAATTTTACCACAGTTCCTTGATTTTACCTTTCATCCTTGCATTTCCCTTGCTTTTATCCTTTATTCCTACATTACATGCACATTAGACCACAAAGCAAAATATCCAACTCTAACTCATCTCATAAGCAAAATATAATCAAAAGTATGCAATAAGTTGTGAGAATAGCTGGTTTGACTAAGCTAGGAGGTGAATTAAGGCCAATTAAGGCCCATATAATTACTCGATGATGAGACTCAACACTGATGTCATCTTGTCATGATATGATAGGATGATGCTAAAGGAGGGTGCCAAAGAGAAGCTACAAGAAGACAATGATGAAGTTGAAGATACAAAGAGATCATTGAGCAAAGAGATAAAGGGACACTAGATCACGAAAAAAGAATGTATGTCAAGGTCATATGGAAGACTCTATATCCTAACTAGCCTCTTGGAGAATGAATTTGAAGCACAAAAAATACCAACCCTAAATATGTGAAGATAGAAGAAATAAGAAAATATTGGAATTAATATACTACAATGAAGTGCCATGTCACCATTGCCAAGTCACGACTTCTCAAAGTGTCACATTGAAATTCATATGTGACATTATATTTTTCCACATGTAATATTGTATTTTGGAAAATTGCGAAAATGTAAAATGTGTGGAAGCCCAAGGGTCACATATAGAATGTCAAGAGTCATGTAGAATCTCAAAGGTATATTAGGAATTATAAAAGTCATATGGGAGCTCAAGAGTCATGAGGGAATGTTAAGATTCATAAGGGAGGTGGAAAGTTGCCTCATTTGTTATATATATGCCCTCAGGAATTTTCACCTTGGCTTCTTAAGCTAGGCAAAGGAGAGACGATTAGTCTTTTGATAAGAAAGTTGTTGCTTAACGTTCCACTATTGGAACTAGTGTCGTATCATTGTAATGGTGTATCTTGGGACTTTCACTTTATAATTCGAAGCTCTTGGATCTGACACACTTTCATGCATGTGTCCTCAATGATTGTAAGAATATTCTTTCATTATTTGCAGTGTATGTTTATTTTTATACATACTAATGAAAATGAACTATTTCATTGGCTTTAGTATGCATATTTGAATTATGTGTCTTTGGTTTCCATTATTGTTATTTATTTGTGTACTATTTTTTATGATAACTAATAATTATTTCAGATATATGCTTGTGTCTTTACTAGGATAGTGATATTAGTCTTCTTTTAAAGACTCGCTTTCTTTTTCATTTTCATGAAAGAACCATTCAACACTTTGAAATTGAATAGATCACAAGGCTAACTTACTTATTTATCTCAAAAGTATATTCTTTTCTCTTGTGTCATTCATGGAAGCCAACACAAATCATATGGTATGCTAGTGGTAATTGGTTGCATAATTTTTACAGAACCATGATGTAAATGACTCAATATCCTGTGCCAGAGTTCACCAACATCACGATTCTACATTTTCTCTGTTTTACTACTTAATACAATGCAATATTCCACATCAAGTTTATATAGGTTCTTCACACAAACCCTGATCTACTTCACCTACCTAGTAGCCATGTGTCGTAGAAAGGATTTCCCTTTACTAAAAATAACATCATAGCCACGATATTCCAAAATTTCTATAGAGATGAGGTTCTTCTTTAGGCTTGGTACAAACAAAACATATTTGAGGCAAAGAGGGGATCCTGAATCCCTCTTAAAGGTTATTGTACCAATATCGGTAGCAGTGTACCTTCCATTGTCCCCAAGCTCAATATGTATCTGGAGACATTTCTCCTCCAGGCCACTGAAAAACTCTCTACACACTATCATGTGGAACGAGGCACCTAAATATAAGTACCACACACTCCCCATCAAAGTTTTGGCCATACATGTGATCAAGGTGAAGTCTAATGCAAACTATGAAGCTAATGCTTCACCTGTTGCTCCTCTTGAGTTCTTCTTTCTATAATATTTGTAGGACACTTTGTGGCATAGTGCCCAAATTCATGACAATTGAAGCATTTTATTTTGGAAAATTATTTCTTCTTGCCCCCTTGGATGGATTTTGGTTTGGATTAATATTTCTTCCCTTTTCCCTTCTTGTCCATGCCAGCCAATGTAAAATTTCCTTCATCCTCTTCCTTGGATGAAATTCTATCTCTAGTATTTTTCCTGATTTATTCTTGTACCAAATCGGACCATAAGCGTTCCCAATTTGGTAATTTCTCCCTCCCCTTCACCAAGTCCTCATAGCTATTCCATATTTTGGGAGGGCCTAAAAGAGCTAGGCTCATGATGTCATCTTCTGCAACATTCACACCAACCCCTCCAAGCTCATATCGAACTTGTGTAAATTTGGTGAGATACTGTAGAATACTTATAAGAAGAATTTCAGCGTAAATCACATAAGGAAAGACCTTTGCCGACGTGTTTTGAACCAACTAGCGTGGTTCATCGTTTGGTCCTGACGATGAACCACACTAGTTGGTTCAAAACACGTCGGCAAAGGTCTTTCCTTATGTGATTTATGCCGAAATTCTTCTTATAACTATGATGGATCACAAAAGCCTCAATTCTACAAAGTAATAGTTAAATTAAAAAGAACACTGTAGAATACTATCATTCTTCTACATCTTAATGTTTTGAAGTTTGTCTTTGAGGTCCAGTTTTATATGGTCATTTCTATTCTCGAAGAGCTTAGTCAATTCCTTCCATGTTGCGAAATGAGTTTCTTTGCCATGGAGATTTGAGACAATGTGGACTGTCACTCCCTCCAAGACTATTCTTCTCACCTTGGCTACATCTTTCTTCCATTGGGTCAAGTTCTAGGAATCCGTTGATCATGGTTTTGGAATGTCTATCTTAACATATTCCAATAACCCATTTTCCTCAAGCACTACCTCCATGCGATCCTTCCAGACAGTGAAAATTGAGCTACCTTCCAAGGCATACTCTAATCTCAGTCCATTGAAGGCCAGTCTCCAACTCTAAAGAAATCTTGCTACTCTGAAGTTAAAAACTTGAACCTCCATAGGAACAAATTTTAAATTATTGTTCTAATGTGAATCCTACTCTGATACCATGTAGAAATATGGTGATAGAATTGCAACTACTCAAAAAATTTGATCGAAATCAAGAGACACAAATATACTACTTTGTGGAAATTAATTCCCAGTTTAGAACTGTGAAAATTTCTGAATCTATCACATCAAAAACCCCTACTGCAATATCTAGTTTACTATATCCTACTTTTTCCTTACATTAACAAGTTATTTAATAACATAAACATCGAAGTAAACATAATTGCAACCTTCACAAATATATAGATCAACAACTAAAATAAACTAAGACAAAACAAGGGATGCTCTTATTTTTGGACAATTGTCCCTGGAAAAATCCAATTTGGGAAAACCAATGCAACATATATGAGGGTTTTATCATTAAGAATATTTATAAATACAACTAGGGTGCCATAAATGGCTCACCCTTCAGAGAATATCCTTGGTAGTAGTACCTCTCTCCGGAGACAAATATTCTAGAAAATCATCAACCAGATGATGAACCCCACAGTGACTTTGACTATTCCTTGTGCTGGATAGTGAAAAATACTCCATGAACTCCTCTGGAACTGCATCACCCTCTCTCAACTAATCTTCTTTTAGTCTCTCCCATAGAGCCTCCTCAGCACAATGTCTTCAGCCTAGCATCAACCTCTATAGCCCTCTGTGTTGTTTGCATTAACCTTTGTGGCTTTTTGCGTCATCCTATGCATCCTATGAATTAGCCTCTACAGCTTCTGCATCCTTTGTGTTGGCCTCCTTAGCCTTTGTGTCAACCCTTCTAGGCTCTACATTGCCTCTTCTAGCACTTTTCTGCCTCTCTAATATGTATTCTTTAGCCTTGGATCTAAATCCCTAGTTGAATTTCCCCTCATTGCAACTCATCTCTAACTCGATTTCCTCATCAAGCCTAGCCCCAGAAAATTGAATTCTTGATCTCTCTTGGTGTGTCTCCAACTGTCCCTTAAGCCTCCTCTCATAATTTTCCTGTTGACGATTCAATAGGCGAGATTAAGTCCCTAATCAACGACTAATATTAGATCTGCCTTGATCCTCTTATCTTAGAACTTTCACACCCATTTTATATTAATACACATTAATATTTTAATTTTCCTAAGTTTAGACTTAGTGTCTCATTAAAAATATTAATTATTTTAATATCTCTTCATCTGGGTGGAATTTCTCCAAACAATTTTTGGGCCTTGGAGACATGTGCCTTAGCCTCTCCACCAATTTTCATGGCTAGAGCACATCCAATGCTACCAAAAATCAATAAGAACAACATTCACAAACATGCATCAATCACATACACAAGAGGTTTATCTACGGGAAACCACTGGTAAAAACCTCTTAAGCCCGCTTGCATTAATCAGATGAATAGAGAATGTATTACAATTACTTTCTCACTCTGGGTTCAACCTACAAGTGAATAATTGTTCTCTTTTCTCAATGACAAGCTCTGACCCAGACTTAGTCAATTTTTTCCTCCACCTGAGCTCCTATTTCCTTGCACAAATCTTAATGAAATTGGACACTACTTTTTAGGAATTTCCTCCAAAATTATTTCGCAATTCCCAAGGATTAATGATTGATTACATGCAATACCTATACACTCAAAACTAGTCTACAACTAATGTTACACTTCCTTGAAATCTCCACCACAGCTGAGAAATTTGAATTCCTTGCATGCATGAGCTATTTTTTGTTGATTGATTAGTTAATTGGATGAACTTTGAGTTAGACTATTGTCACACTGCATAACTAACCTCCAACTAGTTCTATTAAATGTTATAATTAGTTTAACTAAGTACAACTAGAAATAACTAAACTGGATTGCTACAAATTACCAATCAACACATACAAAATGAAATCCAAGCCCATTAACTTGAATTTACTAAGCTAACGGAGTGACAAGAGCCATGTCACCTCAATTAACTTCCTCTGAGTTTTCTGCTGATATGGAAATTTCAAATTTTCTCAATTTGAATAAGGCTAAGTCAAATTGAGCCTTTATTGCTACACTTCTAAACACTAGGAATGATGGTCGTATGAGGGCTTGAGGTTGCAGGGCCATCAATCCTACAAATTCGAAATTTCTTGATCCTTGTACACCCTCCAACATAGTTTGATATGTACCACTCTCCCTCATGTCAACTCGTCTTCAATTTCCTTGATGGACATCGATATGGTGTACTACTTTACCAACCCACCATAGAGAGTCCATATATGGTTTAGCTGATGCTCCATATATCCTTTGTAGTGATCTTCACCCATAATAGTAGTGAAGATCCTATTGCCAATTTAGGATCCTCCTAACTCTTCGACAAAGGGATCATCATCGCCGACTGTAGTTTCATGGGTGACTGTATCAAGCATGATAGCCTCAAGATGATGGGTGAACTACAGGATGCTACTATTCCTCCCACTTTCTATTTGTCTCCTCCTTTCATTAAATATTTACTCTCGCTTTGTTCCACATTAGAGGTTGCCTCCATTACACATTCCATTATTTAAACCTCCTTTTTCTATCCATTTTTTCTCCCTTTTCGCTTTTCCGCCAAGCCACAATTAAGCTTCCTTAGTGGTTTTCTAACACCAAATATTTTTTGTGGTTTAGTTAATCATACTCGACCTCCATGTCTCCACCTTCCAGTGAACCCCCAAAACATAATAATAAATGCATAGAATGGAAAGTGGAGGAACCAAGTTTGGTTATGGGAAAGGATATATAACTACATGACATACATAAAATGGAGGAATTAGTGTCATTGGTAGATTTTCTAGCAAAAGTATGTCCATGGCCCTTCTCAAGAAATGGACAGAAAAAATTATTTCATAGCTTATTGGTTATACATTGTACTGCATGACATTATAAAAATGATGGATGTGTTGGATAATGAATTGAGTTGAGGATATTCAAAATATCCTTTGGTGATGCTAGTATTAAGGCTCATAGGCCCTCTACATCAAGAAATGGTGAATAGACTTCGATGATCACTTGGTAAAACTAGTTTCTATTCTTATAGCTTTGGCTTCATAGTTCGCCTCTAATATTTTGGCTTGAGGATGCTTTTAAAGAAATTGGGAACACACTTGGTTTCTTCAATGAAGTCAACCTCTCTTTTCAATAAAATAGGTATATGGGCATGACCCATATTTTGGTCTTATTAAACCTCTCCTTAAGACTTCCAAATTATATTTCAAGTAACTTAGGGCACTTGGCACATTGTCAAAGTTTGGGATGTGAGGGAGTACCCTTAAAATGGGGTCCATACCACACTCATAACCACATAGGTAAGGATTTCCCTCTTAGAAATGAAAAGAGGAAATGGGTTCAAAAGGATTCTCTTTATTCAATTAATTCTACCCATATTTCTTAGACTACTCAAACTCTAGTAACTATCTTACAAGACTCACCTATAACCACAAAAAATTTTACTTTAGCAACTAGCATGGAGGTTGTGCCCAACATGGCCTCATGATAGTTAGTACCAAAACATTTCAAATAAGATGCACCTATTGTTCCTACTATTTCTTCATAGGGTTTTCCTTCTCTGGGTATGTTGATTCCCCCAAATCACATATTGTCATTTCCTTTTACTCATCGTACTGATTTTACTTTTCCTACTACTACTCACTCTTCTATGAAATCCCTCTCCCCCATGCCCTCTAAGGATTTTTTTACCTATCTATCACACCTCTCCCCTCGTATCTCCTGTCCCATTTTCTTTTTCAACCCATCCATGCCATCATTTCCCTTTACATTTCCTATTTCCCATGTCTCCCTTTTCCTATTTTTGTGGTATGGAAGCTTCGATCAATCAGACACCGTCTTCCCCATATTATAACCTTCAATCGCTCTCAAAACCCTTACTTCACCTAGATTTGGATTGTACTAAGATGAATTTCATCTAGAGACTAGAAATGGGATGGGATATCTAGATGAAGGAGATCTAGGTCCATCTTGTAGAGGAAGGAAATATTTCTCTTCCTAGAATAATGACAAGAAATTTTTTAAATATGCATAGGGAAAAGAAACATATTATCAAGGCCCTTAGAGTTACACCCCCTCATATGGTTCATGAATAAAACTTTTGTTGCTTAATTGCAGGGGGTTTGCTAACCCCTCAAACAATTAGTGATCAAAATATTAGTTGAAGTGCATATTCCATATATTATCTTTCTTCAAGAAACCATGATAGAGGAAGAGAAAGTAGAATACCTTCTTAACAAAAACCTCATCCATTGAGACATTGTTGTTTGGATACAAATAAGAGATCAAGAGGGATCCTCACAGGATGGAATGTTCTTAGTATGCAAAAAAGTGTTTCAATATATCCTATCAGGGATAGCTTTAGATATTCATTTAAAAACTTTATATATGTTTTCATTTGTTTTAATATTCATGGGAAATACTTGGATAGGAAAGAATACCAGGATAATTTATTCAAATTTCCTCCTAATGACTAAAAAATCAATCATAGTTAAGGATCTAAATTTTTCTCTAGGTTAACCCAAAATTTGGGCCCCCTCAACTGTCCCTAATCCCATCTATATTATTTTCATTAAACACTTGGATGAAGCTAGTATCATCAACATGCTCCCCACAAAAATTCAATGGGCCTAGACAAACAATATATAGACGATGGAAAAAGTCACAAAATATTCCACCGTTTCCGCATATATGAGGATCTTCTTGATCTTAACCTTCATATGTAGTAGTGGATCTATGCAGGTGGAAATTATGATCACAATCCCATTTTCCTTAAACTTGATTCCCCCCCTCTCCCCACCAAACCACTACCCTCTTAAATTGAACCCTCATTGGTTTGAATATCCTTCTCTACACATTTTCATTGAACAAGCATTGTGTCCACTCTCCCCTAATTTATCAGAATTTCCCTTGATTCAGTCACAAAGGAATTTAAAATTGGCCAAAACCTTGATCTCAAAGTGGGAGAAGTGAAAAAGGGTGTGTAATACATAAAAATTAGTTGACATAGAAGGAAAAATAAAATATTCCTTTGAATAAGGAATTTCTAAGGGTGGATTAGTAAATCAAAGGGAATATATCAAATACATCAAAGAAAAGAGAGGCAAAATACTTTTAGACATAGAAACATAGTGTAGAAAAGAACACAACTCTCCAGGTGACGTGTTGGTGATGAGAATACCAAATATTTTCATATAATTGAAAACCACCAGAAGGCTATTAATACTATTTGGAAGATAAGAAATCATGATGGATATGTTTCCTCTTCCTTCTAGGAAATGTCCTTAGATCGTTTTACATATTTCAAAGAGATATTTGATCAAGATAATAGATCAATGATCGATCAATTTTTCAAAGTGGCTAGAATCGTTCCTATTTTTGTAAATCAAGACGGAAATGGTACCCTAATGACATAGGTTATAAAATATGAACTAGAGAATGTCCACCACAATTATCGGAAGTGGAAAATCCCTAGACCAAATGGTACCCCCATATAATTGTATCTTGATTGCTACGATTTCTTGTATGACAATATTCTGAAGGTCATTGAAATTTTCAGAACTTTTGGACAAATCATGGCTCCTTTCAACACCACTTTTATTTCCCTAATACCAAAATCAAATCATCCTAACTCTTTTGATCTCTTCAAACCCTTCTCCTTGTGTAATACCATCTACAATAACATTTCCAAGGTAATTAATTATCGTATGAAATATATACTCTCAAAACATATCTCCCCCGAACAATTTTTTTTTTTTGGAAGGACGCAAAATTCATGAACCTATAGCCCTCACCCAGGAAGGTCTACAATCAAAACATACTAAAAATCAAAGAAGAAATTATATATAAACTTGGCCTCTCAAAAGATTTTGATAGAGTTAGTTCACTATTTGTTAGACTTCTCTTAATTTACCAAGGCTTCTATTATCCATTTGTCTCCTGGGTACTAAATTACATCAATCCACATATTTTCCACTTCTAATAAATGGATAAACATCCCCATTTTTAATTTAGATAGGGGTATTCATCAAGGGTTATTGTTATCCTCCCTCCTCTTCATCCTTATAGAAAAAGGAGACTCAATAGACTCATTGTAGATGTAAATCATAAGGTTCACTTTAGAGGAATATATGTAACTTCCTAATGTACCTTGACACACTCATTGTGGATGGTATACTCATGGTATTTAATGGGAATCTATTCATTTACAATATTTCAAAGAGCTATAATACACCTTCACTCAAGCCATAGATATGACGATAAATCTCTCAAAATCCTCATTATACTATTAGGGATTGTCCATTGAGGAAAAACATCAGTTGGAGAACTTATCTACTACTTAATATTTAGAGATAAATCAAGAACTAAAATATTTTTGGTTTCACCCTAAAATTCCAACTATTATACAAAATATAAAATGACACTAGCTACTTGAAAAAAGTGGAAAATATAATATGTATCTAGCACAATAAATGGCTCTCTAGGGTTGGAAAGTTGGTTCTTTGCAAAGAAATTATTTAATCCATCCCTATATATTGGGCCTCTTTAGCCTTGATTCCCATTGGGATCCTTCATAAATTAAACTTGTTTTCTATCTGACTTCTGTGAGTTGGGAAAGAGGGGAAACACATTTTCGCACTTACAACTTGGAACATAATTGTGACTCTAATATCTCAAGGAGGATAGAGACTGAAATATTTACTTTGGTTCTCAAAATACCTTGCTACAAAAGGGGTTTATAAACTCATACAAGGGACTTGTCTATGGGCTCATGTCACTTATTAAAAGTATGTAGGTCCTCTCTCTATGTTGTATTGGATTATAACTCCAAAGTTGGTAAAAAATAGCACAATAATCTAGAAGGCTATCATAGATGATTTTCCTCCCATTGGTCAAAACCTTAGCTGGAAAATGGAATTAAGATACAAATAGGATTAGGCACTTGGATATGGTGTCAACAAATCCACCTCCTCCCTTGTCCACTAGTACAAAATTAAATGATTAGGGTCCCTTCACTCTAAACCAAATATCAGATTTTAATTATGTGAGAGTCAAAAATATTGGTTTTCTTATGAAAGTATCGATCTAGAGGGTGAATTTGAAATAGCCTATAATCACTACATCAAAACCCTAAAAAAATCACATATCTCCCTATCCACTATTGAAGATCTATTAATTTGGGATCTTATTCCACATTGTGAATACTGTCCAAAATTTGGGTACCTTTTCATGGCAATGGAAGTTGGAAATCTAGAAATTAAAATTTCCTCTAAAAGATAAACTCTTTATGTGGATTATCCCTTGGAACAAAGCTCCAATGTGGTATAAGCTACAAAAATAATCTTTCCACAACCCTAGTATCTTCTCCCTATGCTCATCAGACTCTAAATCAGTGGAACACTCGTTCATAAGATCCCCCTTCATACAAGATGTATGTAAAATTTGACAACATGAGGAAAAGCATATGTTTGGTATGGCCCCTCCATAGAGGAAAGTCTTACACAATGGTTTTTTCCCATGCTATTTTGTAGATCTGGTCAAGGGAACTATGGTTATGTTCTATTCCATGCTTAATGAACTGGAGTTTATGAATGCTTCAACATGTATATAATGTATTGTAACATTGAAAGGAATATAATGAAAAATAAATTTAGTTTTCCCAGTTTGGGTTCCAAGAGAAAATATATGTGTATATTTTATCTTCTCACCATTATATATTTTTTTTGTTTTAAGAATTTTTTTGTAGGTAATTTTTGTATAGGGTTGAAACCTTCAATCATAAATTACAACATAAATAACTTCATTTAATTATAGAATGGGGCATGTTGTTAGAGAGAAACCAAACCATTTTTGAATACAAATATCCATCTTCAATAAAGATAACCCTCCATAGCCTGGAAATGGCAAGCGATATGATCATGAAAGACTAAACCAACAATACAATTTGATTGCCCAAGTGAATTTTTTTATGAGCTTACTCAAGGTTTCCCCTTGATAAATGGGGTAGGTGGAATCCTTCATTTATCCAATATTGTTTTTCCCTCGTTCTATGTAAACATTGGGAAAACCTCAAATAATTTTGCAGAATTATTTACACTAAAACTATTATTATAATTGTCCATAAACCAAAGATAAACTCTATACATCTATGTAAATTCTCAAGTTCTAATAAAATAGATGGAGTAAAAAGCATCAAAAGTTGCACACTTATTCCCATAGATTAAAAAATTAAACATCTCTCTCACTTTTCATAGATATCTTTTGATCATGTTTACAAAGATAGAAACATCATTGTAGACTCCTTATCAAAAGTTAAACTAGAGATGGAAAAAGGAACATTTAAAATCTCTAGCAACAATAATCTCTAATCTCTTCTTGACCCTTAGAACTAATTAATAAAATCAATTTATTCACAATACACAAAAATTTTTTGATTTTGGAATTTTTTATAAAAAATATATATGAGATCATATATAATATATAAAAAAAAAAAAAAAATAACATCAATTCCATTCACAGGTAGGATATATAATCTCTCATGAGAGAGAAATATAAATATCATCAATTATAAACCGGAATTTTCTTTAATATGATAAAATAGAATTTTTACCTATATCAAATAACCATATTATATAAAAAAAAAACAATATAATATAAATAAAAAATATATAACAAAGAAATATAGCATTAGAATAGGATGACACATAAAAAAATACTTTAATCTCTTAATATATTAAACGATATCTTTAATATATTAATACCTCCTTAATAATATATTAAATTATATAGCTTGTTTTAAGACCACTTTTAAAAACTCATTTTAATTTTTTTAAATATATCTTTCATACGGAAAATTGGTGAGGAAGAATGCACATGGCTGATTAAATTTATCAAATTGGAATGGAATAAAAAAGGAAGCATACAACACAATCGGGAGACCACGGGGTGGTGAAGTAGACGGTTGGTGAGGAAAGTAAAATGCGGTTGATTAAATTAAAAATGAAAACTGGAAATGGTCTAAAATGTAGTTTTGAGATAAAGGTTAACTTATATATATATATATATTTAGGGAGCTTAAATTTTAATTATTTATTATTTAAGTAGTTTGATTATATAAGTTAAATAGGTGATAGAAAATAAACTATGGTTATTTAAATTTATTAAATTAAAAATGAAAGAGAGAAAATGTCAAAATGAAATTTTGAGAAAATTTTTATTCTGAAGAATATTTAGTGGAAGTTAAATTTTAATCATCTCTTTATTAACTAATTCAATCATATAAATTAAATGGTTGATAAATATGGATAACCTTAGGACACTAATACAAGCAAGAAAGATAATTGTCATAATAAAGTTTACAAGAATTCAAATCTTAGAGTTGGAAGTTGACATCGTTAAAATAACCTTTTAATATTAAAAATAATCACAAATCCCCATTTATAAAATGCAAGTAACTTATTCAAGTTAATTATAACCTTTCATTAAACCATAATGATGAAGAATATTATTTTTTTATCAAATCTTCAAAATACATGTAATATTTGTAATAAAATTAACTCTAAAATCTAGAAGGTCGTAGAGTATCTACACCTTTGTAGACTTTAAGAGTGAAATCCCTGTATGGAGGTGGATCTCCTATCCTACAAACAAGGGGGTCTCACAGACCAATTTGGTGTCTTTCTTTGCCATAAACTTAAAAGTAGATTGTTGTTGTTATTATTAAGTCTATTTGGGTCATCTCTAGTGCTTGGGCGAAATAGCTATTTTCCCGACATAGGTTCCAATCCTCACTACTGACATGATGAGCTATAATGCCTTGATCATTATTATTGTAATAGCTTTGTGCCTATGAATATGTTGTATTGGATTTGAGCCTTATGAACTCTTAAATGGATATGCTTGTGGGCTCCAATTCTCACTACTGATATGATGAGCTATAATGCCTTGATCATTATTATTGTAATATCTTTGTGCCTATGAATATGTTGTATTGGATTTGAGCCTTATGAACTCTTAAATAGATATGCTTGTAGACTGATCTAATACCAACAATCTCACTTCAATCCTTAATATCTTTAATACCTTAATATATTAAAATATATCTTTAATATATTAATACCTCTTTAATAATATATTAAATTATATATTGTCTTAAGACATTCTTTAATATCTCATTTTTTTTAGTATCTCTTCCATACAAGTGGTGCAGAAGTGGACAGTCGGTGAGAAAGGAAAACTATGGTGGATTAAGAGAGAGGTTGTTGGGTCCCTATAATACTAGTGATTACCCCATTACTATTGTAGTTATACCCCTTATTTATATTGTTGTGCCCCCTATTGCCCCCATATTGTTATTACTGTGCCCCATAGAATCCCTCTATTGTTATTTTTGTGGCTTTATATTATTATGTTAGGTCGGCTAGATTATATTGTGACTCCTTAGACTCCTATATATAGAAAGGAGGTTTTTTCATTTGAATCATCCAAGAATTGTTCATTTATGTAATGTAACGGAG